>JXSR01S015655.1:4776-16275 GCA_000969725.1 Ophiothrix spiculata
AATAAATTTTGACTTGACTTGACTTGACATGTCCGTGATAACATTAAAACACACACAAAAAGATATACTTCATTTAGACAAGAATATACAAATAAAACAACAAAAATGGAAGAACAATTACAAGCTTTAGGAAACAATTATACAATATATGATAAGAATTGATATAAAATTATAGGCACAAAGGCCAATTTACAAATTTAAAATAGAGGTAACGTCCAGATTCAGCTTTCACACCTTTCAATCACACCGTCACTCACCTGACACAAGATCTCTGTTAAGTTAGGAAGTGTAACGTCTTTTAAAAAAAATTGGAGATCAAGACTATGTCGTCTTACATCTTATATAATTTGACTTCTTTAATTATCAAATTATTGATCAATATAAAGGTTTGATCTTTGAATGTACTACGAAGCTAGAATCCTAGACTGGACTGTCTGGGAGTCTTTCTTCAGTCTGTTCTGTCTGCAGAGTACAAAAGTGTTCTATCACACAAAAGAGTTCTATCATACATTGCCGAAAAATTATACAAATATTGACTGCTTTGAGGGGTATGGTTTAAATTATTTTCCCGAGGTGATCTCAAAACCATGAATATGCCCGAAGCGAAGGTGAGGGCATATTCATGGTTTTGAGATCACCGAGGGGAAATAATTTTAACCATAACCCGAACAAAAAGCAGTCAATATTCGTTTTATATACCGAATATATAGATTTTTGTCCATTGGTTGGTTAAAAGAGCCATTTTAGCACTCCAAGCGCTCGATAATAATTTACGTTATATACCTCATATATAGATTCCAGTCCTCTGATTGGTTAAAAGTGAGGGCCTTGATTGAACTATGCCCTATAAATTTACTATGCCCGGGGCATGGCATTCACTATGCCCGCTCAATGATTTTGCGTCGTGTAACTCGAGCTTTATTAAAATAAATAAAAAAAGCGCGACTGTAAGCATTCATGGTCAGACACGCGCTGCAGTGCGTGAGCTAGTTATCTTGGGCGCACTGAATACGATGCAGTCAGCACTGAAAGGAGTAAATTTATAGGGCCTAGTTAAATCCATGCCCTCACTTTTAACCAATCAGAGGACAGGAATCTATATATGAGGTATATAATAATTAATATAGCTATGACATGATGAAAGCACTGAGAATAAATATCGGTTAGCCAAAGCGTGACCAACCAGAGCCCTGTCTCTCTCGCGTTTCTGCTGAAGCCTTTTTTTGACCATATTTGGTAGACATTAAGGTAACATGGGCGGGGTCTCTGTCAATCAAATTTGCAACCATGCGCAGAACATTGCGCATGATCTTCGTGGTGTGACTTGAAATTTTAAGCTTAATAAGCGCAAATCAACCGATTTCAAATGGAAATTTCACTCGGTGAGCTTATAGTCCCATCAGCCAAAAGTTGTTCAGAATTATTGTATCTAATGCTGTAGGTCATATTTTTTGAGGTCGGGCCCATTTGCGTTACAACTCACTCACTTCATCCATACCTAACTCCCTCCTGGTAATGGTTGATTAGAGATAATAAACACCTTTATTTGGCTATTTTTTTAATTGATTTTATAGATTAATACATTATCTTCAAAATCATACCAAAATTATAACATTTCACACAATTATTGAAAAGTTATGATAAGATTTGATGCACAATGTACATTTTTCATCCACACCAACCGCATTTATGCCCGTTTCGATTTCTGGCTAAATTATCTTATTGACTTTAACTTGTTATTAGCGTTAATTATCAACTTTATTCGGGTTAATTCCAACTTAATTTTGATAAACAATAACCAGCCTTTGAAATCAAATCAGATTTATGACACTTCAATGGATTTTTAAGAAGATATAACACAAAAATTGATGCACAATTTTCATGATGCCTCATCCACACCCGCCTCCACCCTGGCTAATTAGCTTTAACAGGTTATTAAGCCTACTTAATCACTTCATTTTGGATTCTATTCTTAATTTCTTGAAAGTCAAATAAATTGTCTTTAAAATGATACCAAAATTAAAACATTTCATTGGATTGCTGAAAAGATATGACAACATTTATGCATAAATAATTCTCAATGTAACAAATCCACCTTTTATGGGTGCCCACATTAAAAAGAATGACCTGTATGGGTCTGGTTCTATTTATTTTTCACTTTTATTGCACTGAAATTCAAGAGAATTTCCGGAAAATTTTGTTGACAAAATCAGCTAAAATCGGGCATACTAATGAGCTTGTTCGTGATTGGTTGCATACATAATTAACCTTGTGACGTCGAATTTTTTTCCGTTGGCAAGGTATAGGAAATTCCTATCCCATAAATATCTAGAATCCCTGGACCAACACCAGTAGTATGGTATGTCCCTTTTCATTAGGATTGGGAGGAATTATCCGGGAGCAGGTTGAAATCATGACCTCTTGACCTGACGGAAGAAGGATTTGACGCAGGAAATCGCACCTTTTTGACCAAAATCCTGCTCCCTGATTGGTCAATTGGGGCAAAATAGGTGTTAATGAGGCGTGAAATGGTTGCAACATCATAAGTATTTATATTATATACGGTATATTTACATTTTATGTACATTCATTTTATAGCTACATACCTGGCATGCGTGTTTTATACAAGTTATTTATACTTATATATGCTTGTACAGTACTTTAGGTTACTTTTTACATAAGGTTACATAGCAGGGTATATTGTACACACTATACAGTAGGGTATTTATTTACATTACAAGCAACTAAGACGATGTTTAAATGGATTCTTTATGTACAGACATTCAAATACACAAGTCAAATACATTTTTTTCTTTGTAGTTTAATTTACATTATGATATGTTGGTGGGTAGTAATGGAAGAATGATTTGCATCTTGAGCACGATATAACAATGTATACAGATATTACTCTATTTTAGGTGATTAGAAGTGTTCAATTCTGTTTTTTTGACCATTATAGTAAGACAAATGATCAAGATATATGATTGACTTTGTTGGGAAGACTTTGGCTCAAAGTTGCTTATTCTATATATCTAGGTATGTTGTGGAAATCCCGTCCCCCTGCACTTTACGTTTTGGATAAAAATATGTGAATGCATCGAGCGTCTGCGAGTACGTAAACATGCAGTTGTCTTTGACACGAAATCCCTTATTCACTCCACTTTGCGATTTCTTTTCAGTTAGAACCCGAAGGTAAAGGTCCTTGTTGATATTGTTGTTGCCTTTATTGATGCCCTTAGAACTAAACTTGTCCTTTGACCCATAGCAGTAATAGGTTTTGCTGCACAGGGCAACAATCCCATCCCCTTCCCACTCTAATTTGAAGAGTCCAGGTGTTCGCTTGTCATAGAGTGCGTGCTCTTCTGTGTCAGTCCTAAGAAACCAGTTTATCTTCTCCGATTGATACTGTTCCTTTAGTTCAGTCTTTATCAGATCATCAAGGTTGTTTGCAGATATGGCTATGTAGGCTGAATCTGTATCCATTTCCACATACTGGAAATCTGATCTATCGACAAAAACATCTAAAAAGTCAAAATAAAATTGCAGCATTCGTAGTTTCGCGTATTGATACACGAAAAAGCCAATACGCAGTGGAAGGTCTTCTTTGATCATCTTTTTAGCCATAGCTACTTCATGACAGTTGTTTGTCACCTCTTCAACATCCCTGAAAAGCGGTTCATTGATATGTTTCCTGGCTTCATTAGTGTCTACAACTTTAACATCCATGTGTCTGTCTTTATTTGTAATCGTTTTGCCATAAGAGGAATTACCGATTAACTTCATGGTATCCCCTATGATGGTTTTCGTAGGGTCAGCATCTCCGGTCCTCCTGGCATTAGACACTGCTTCTCCAAATGCTTTGAAGCACACATTCGGCATGTACTCAATCACTTGGTAGATATGCGTAACCTTAAGTCCATGATGAAGGTACCATTTTAATAATGGAGTTGCGATGAGAAGTTTTTCTCCAAACATGCTTCCAATAAGACTCCTTCTGGGTGTGTTCATGATGTCATGTTCTTCAGCGTAGGACTTCATATATGGGCCGATGTCGTTGATGGATATATCAACATTTTTGAAGATGGGACACATCTCTTCAAAATAAGGTTTCAATTCATCCGGTACATGAATGTCACATTCTACGCATCCAAATATAGTGTTTTCCAGCACTCCTTTGAGTATTTCTTCTTGGGTTAGCTTTGTTTTCTGGTAGAGAGGTGGGCGAATTGACTTAATGAAGTATGAGAGTTCTTTGTTGTGTTGTTTGATTTGTTTAAACTCACACTCCCACATGCCTACATACTCATAGCCTGCATCTTCAATGTATTTTCTTTTTTCTTCCGTTTCTCTGAAGAGCTCAGTCATGGACTTTTTCCGCTTCTCATTATAGGTCACCCCTTTTGTGAGTTTGCAGTTGTGGCCATGCCAGAAACAACCCAACATCTCAAACACTTGATTTGTCTCTTTGCAAAATCCATCTACCGGGAGTCTTCGTGGACCAACACGTTTCTCTACATTATTCCCATTATGTCTAATCTGTATTCCTTGAGTGTGTGATTCCCATCTCAGCCATTCCTGGGCTATCATTGACACATTTGAACCATTCTCTCTTTTGAATGCCGTCTCTGCTCTTCGTCGATAATACATACCGGTTGGCATTTCTTGCATAATTGCCCAGAGGTAGAGAGCATTGGCATCATAACCAACAACCTTCTTACATGTCTTCCCACCGCGTATTTTCGTCTTGCCTATTTCATGGTGTCTGTGAAAAATAATAGATGGGCCTCCAACTAAGTTTTCCTTGAATAGAGTATGGAGATCCTTGTTCTTTTCATCAATTAATGCGAAACAGGCTTCAGGACTGTTCTTGAAAAGGTATTTTAATGTAAGACCTGGAACTGACAACCCATCTTTAAACGTATCAATACCTCTTTCCCTGTAAAACAAATCCATCTTTTCCAGTGCTTCGATGAATGGCTCAACATCACGGTTATTATACCAACGAAGAAAGTCAAACATTGTGAGCATACCATTGTCTCGCCATACTTGTTGACAATAATAGTAGTCTTTCTCTGATATAGATTCAGATTTCAAGGTACTGTAGAATGCTTCCCTAGGTGGTAAATGGGTTGTGGTGAGCTTGTCAATGGAGTCTAGCCACTCGTATGGAAAGAATCCTTTTTGTAACTCGGATTCATACGCCCTTAGAAACTTGTCGTAGCTAAACCCTGGAGCGAGAAAGTTGCAAATATCCAAGAACTTCAAGTGTTTGGTCTTAATACACATATGGTTATTGTTTCTTTTGACAATAAATGTGATTGGTTCGTTGGTTTGCAGATACTTATATATGTATGGCTTAATGACGTTGATATCATATTTACCACTGTTGAATCCTATGACAGGTAACTCATCAACATAGGCCTCCAACTTATTCCGTAATTTTTCTAGGTGTTTTCGTTGCTTCTTTCCTTCATCTTGGTCTTGCATGGTTTTTTCTTCTGGAGTTAGTGAGTGCAGTTTAGCGTCGAGTTCACTGAAAATTGGACAAAACTTTTCGCGAAGCAGCTGGCTGGCTTTATCACTTACTTGAAGGAGACGAGCCATCATCCGAGAGACAAGTTCCTGTGTATCACCCTTTGATACAAAGCATTCAGGTGCTTGGTAAGTAGGTACGTTGCTGCAAAGAGATACACTGACTGGAACATGTTTAGCTTCCCAGGTCAATTTCTCTGTAGGCATGGTAGGTGAAGATACTACAGACTTGTCTAAGTAGCATTCAAAGTCAAACACAGCCCTGAAAGTAAAATATCTCTGCTCCTCCGGGATGTAAAATCCTTCATCTGCAAGCTGCTCAAAGACTGTGGGTGGATTGACGTAAAATCCCCCGGGGTACTTATGTGTGGTGCCTTCTCCATCACAATTTGCTTCGTGACGTGCCAGTTGCTTTCCAGACTTCCACAGTTTGTTACACTTCTTGCAAGCATACGTCTTACTGTATTTGGCTATGCTGGTGATGTAGCTAAAGTGGTTGTCGTATTTGTTGAGATACATCGTTGTCTCATATTTATCAAGACTCCGCTGAACTAATTGAGCAACTACCATTGGTTTGGTTGCATCTGTATCAGTGCATTCAACTAGCCCATGTTCTTGGTCTCTGTCTTCCATCACATCCTCTTCTGTCTCAGTAGGAATTTCATCGTCTCTGTCATCCAAATATTTTTCAACCAACTCATAAACAACAATATTAGTGTGAAACATTTCTTCCAATTTGTTTAGATCGGATAATTTTACCCCACAGAATTTCTTGGAATCATTATGTGAGTTGTACATGTATCGTTGAAAAAGCTCTTTTGTTTTCTTTTCTAAGCTATTTTGATGAAACCCTGATGGAGCGCGACACAGCGAAAGAAGCCGAGATTATCACTATACTCTTTGTACACATTGGTTAATGCAATGATCGCTCGATTCTCTTGAATGAACTTGGGTAATTTCGTATCTGGTGCACCTATTGGGTGATCAGGTATGGGGTACAAGAAGAAAGTGACATTTGTAATTAGATCAACTGTCCACTTTGAATTTGGTCTTTCGCACCTTGCATATTCTAACGGATCTTGTGCTAAGAAAGTAGTCAAAAAGGACATAAGATCCACCCTATTTCGAATGAGAAATGGGACTGATAGAAGCCTTGTGTTGGAGGATGAATAATGATACTTCAACTCGCTTGTTTCATTATTTTTCAACACAAAGCCAAATGCGGCATTGATTTTGAAGGCATGTTTTTGTTCCTCGAACAAGTCATTTACTAATTTGGCCAAATACTCGGAATCAAGAGATAATAATCTATAATTATGAGGACGCCTAACTCTACCCTTAACTACAGAGTCTTTAATCTTTTTCCAGTGCTTCTTGTATAGACTGCAAAGTGCATCATTGGTCCGTAGTTGTTGAAACAGGTCTTGGGGTAGTTCTCTATCTTCTTCATGGGCCTTATCCGACTTTTGATCGTGGTCAGTCCTTCTTCGTTTGCTTGGTTTTGTAGAATCTTTTTGGTAGGTTTGAAAGATATCTGGAATATTTTGGTCTGGTGTTCCTGTACAAATAAATGGAAAATGATAGGATGTAATTAAAATCAGTTGTATAATGAAACTAATAAATGATCTAAACAATTCTAAAATCATGATTTATAAGATTTTACATGCAACAGAATGTATCAAAGTTAACCAAGAGGGCTAAGGTGCAATGTGCTAATGTTTTGGAAATTTAACATTTGATGTACCATTTAGCACATGAGAATGTGATAATGTGTAACAAGATGTGCTAATGTACACATTAGCACATCATGGGCACATTTTCTGCATAATTCAATATACTACAAATGCGCCACGAAGTGCTAATGTGCACATTAGCACATCATGGGCACATTTCAGCACATTTTGCACAATTCAATGTGCTGGAAATGTGCCGAGAATGTGCTAATGTGTATATTAGCACATCATGGGCACATTTCTACACATTTTGCTTAATTCAATATGCTGGAAATGTGCAGAAACGTATAATAGTTGTGATAAATTCCTCAGAATACTATATATTTAGGTGAATCAAAAAGCAACTAAAATTAAGGTTTTTTTCAAGGACCTATATAACCAACACTTTCAATGAGTTTATATCATTTGAAGATAAGTCTTTTAAAATTAAGGTTGTTTTTTTTAAATTCTAAAAATGTATAATTTCTGGCATGTACATGGACTTAAATAGAGTCGTTCATTCAAACGTGAACACCAACGAAGAAAGTGAAGACCGAGAAGAACATTATATACATATCCAATTGTCCATACTAAAGACTCTAAAAGTTTGTTTAAAACTAACATAAGTTTTCTACAGATAAATTTTGTAATTGCATGTTCGAAAGATATGATTGAGTTCTAATAAAATTGCATGATGAAAATCTTTAATTAGCTTGTCTCCTTTGTCTCATTATCCATTTGTGTTGGTATACAGACATTATTCTTATTATGAAAAATCACAATGGCACATATGCTATATCTAATTCTGCCATAAAATGAAATACATGTAAGAACTTACCAGCTTCGATTGTATCATCAGGTCTCGGTCTCTTGATACGATGAACCTTCTGATGATTTTTCAGATGGTCAGCACGTTGGAAAGTGTTCCCACAGGTCTCACAATTGAATGTTGGTGTCCCAACACCGTGTTGTTCCCGTTGATGCCTTTTCAAATTGTCTTGCCTCTTGAAAGTTTTAAAACACTTGTCACAGTTCAAAACTGGAAGTCCTGTATTAACAATATTCCCATCACCACCAAAGTGTAATTTTCTATGGGTCTTCAAGTGATCCTCACGAGAAAAGGCTTTCCCGCATACGTCGCATACAAAACCTTGATTGTTTAATCCATGTTGAGTCCGTACATGTCTCTTCAAGTTGAAAACACGGTCAAAAGTAGTCTCACAATGTTGACACTTGTGTTGAGAAATTGCTTTGGGTGCCATGCTAAATTATATATGATCCAATGAAAAGAGTGGGCTACGTCAAAGTTACACAGACGATATTGAAGAAAGGTTAACTGTATAGTAGGGAACAACTATAGCGAAGTGAACTCCTTGGTGTCTAAAAACGAAATGGTAACTTATCAACAATGTTTATGTCTTTAAAGACAACATATTGGGGAAACTATTATGGGATGGCAGAACAGGAAGTTTCTAGGACTCGTTACAACTTGTTCCTCTGCCTAAAGGGGTCAGTGACCTTTTTATTCAAATTGACTTGTTGAACATCATTTTGACTACCATCATGCAGTGATATGGTACTACTAATTAACACCTTTCCATGCCAAATATCACACCTTGACAGTAAACTTTAATTACCAATTAATATCAATTAGTGATCTAATATTCAAACATTACCAAAAATACTTAATTATTCCTAATTATTTAAAAGTCAGCATATCCTAAAACAATTTTAAGAATGTGGGAACATAACAAGTTTTAATGATCATTTTATATTAAAAGGGCTTGTTACATTTTCCTGTTTATTTTTGTATAATTCTAATTTATTTCAAAAAATGTATTTGACTTATGTATTTGAATGTCTGTACATAAAGAATCCATTTAAACATCGTCTTAGTTGCTTGTAATGTAAATAAATACCCTACTGTATAGTGTGTACAATATACCCTGCTATGTAACCTTATGTAACGTACCTTATGTAAAAAGTAACCTAAAGTACTGTACAAGCATATATAAGTATAAATAACTTGTATAAAACACGCATGCCAAGTATGTAGCTATAAAATGAATGTACATAAAATGTAAATATACCGTATATAATATAAATACTTATGATGTTGAGATAAATAATAAAACAAAAATATTCTTGGTGTTCAGAATATTATACCGTTTGATACTAAATCAGATATATCGTCTCTTTTCTTTCGTCTCTATTATCATGATTATTGTTCCTATATATGAGACCCAATTTATAACCCTACCTGTAGATGTTATCTTCGAACGAAGAAATAAATATAAACGACCCATGTTACATCATCCCAAAACTCCCAGTGCTCCCACTCCCAAACTTCCCTCCCAAATCGGGAGCAACTTTTAAGAGATCGAATTTCGCAACCATTTCACGCCTAATTAACACCTATTTTGCCCCAATTGACCAACCAGGGAGCAGGATTTTCATCGAAAAAGGTGCGATTTCCTATGTCAAATCCTTCTTCCGCCAGGTCAAGAGGTCATGATTTCAACCTGCTCCCTGATAATTCCTCCCAATCCTAACGTAAAGGGACATACCATACTACTAACACCCAACTTTGACATGTCCGTGCTGTTATTGTTTCCATAAGGCAATGTTTATTCTAGATTCTGTGGCCATTAAAAACTGAAATTTTTCAATTTTTCAGTCACAAACTTTACTTTGGAAACGCCCAGATTTTCTAAGCTTTATACGGCCTTTAAAATGACACCTAGCTTACTTGTTGAAATTGATCAAGGCGATCAAATTTTACGACTAAAATCTGCTGGAAATTCTTATTATTTTCTTTGTGTTTGCTGCCGCCTATTTTCAGCTGTTTCTTGACAAGTGTTCTGTCGCAAAGCCCCCCTTTTCGGCGTGAGTCATCACATGATCACATAGCCTTTAACACATGTTTAAGGCCCTATACCAGATAGGCAACTGGTCTATTTGCACCCTAAAAATCCGGCTAAGTTAGGGGATTGCGCCACGCGGGCGTCATGCCTAGGCCGACGCTGCGTGAGTGCGTAGTGACTCCGCTGTGCGTTGTGTCTCGCGCTACTATTTCTTGACTACAGCGCAATACGCATCTTACATTTTGCCGCCAAATTGTGCGTAAGCAAAGAACAACGCTTGACTGGCTCGATCCCCCAACTTAGCCGCATTCTCAGTCAAATTACCATTTAGTTGCCAGAGTACGCCCTATACCTACCAGGCTTGACTCTAGTTCGAGAATATATCATTTGTTTAAACAGACGAACATATATATCAGAAGCTCAGTGATAGTCACAATTAATGTGATGGATTAATTAAGAAACAAATAGTTGAAATATTCGTTACTAAGTAAGGCACATTGTATAAAATGATAAGAAGCCGGATCATCAACATGAGTTTAGGAGCAAAGTCCACATTTTGTGACGAGCCCGCCCGGTGCAAAGGACAAGCTTCTGTCGACATTGCATGAAACTAAGATAGGGGTTTAAGATACGAGAGAGAGCATCTGATATATCATTAAGTTGCTGGAAATTGAAAGAAATAACCGTTGGATTAATACACTAGCTGCATACGATTTTATTATTTTTTCGACCGAGATCTGTAGATTAAAGGACCTCTTGAACTAAAAGCGAATATTAGGCGTACACTGCGGTGACGATATCTTGATTTTGTTGATTTATTGGAGGAGAACAAGTGGTGGGACCGTAACGTGACTCATTGCATCAACGTGACTTTCAAATTTAGAGCCTCAATCTCAGTCTTCCCCTGTTCTGGAATATATCGCAAGCATCATTGGAAATTTTCTGACTCGTGACAGAAGTGCTGAGCTTATTAATGTGAATATATTTGTACATAGTTACTGGAATTTAGGTAAGTCCACGATTTTGTAGAGCCTAATGTTCCAAAAAAGAAACTTGGTTAAGCTTAAACGTTTTATATTGTAGTTTGGGGTTTGAAGGCAATACGTCGATCCTGGGTTTCCCAACCGGAAATCAATCTTTACCGAAATTTAATCCCACAATGCACTGGTAAAGCACAACGATGCACCCAAATAGGCTTAAAATTGATGCCCACTACCACCCATCCCAAACAACAATTCAAATCACCCGCTATCGCGCTATGAATTGGAGCTAATGTCACAGCTTATTAGTTTTATTGGCAAAACTGTGTTTGGGCTAAGATTTCGGTAAAGATTGACTTCCGGGTGTAAACCCAGGATCGACGTATTGCCAATTATCAACATAACAATTGT
>JXSR01S015656.1:0-11350 GCA_000969725.1 Ophiothrix spiculata
TTTACCTTTCGATATGACGTGTCATAAATATCACCTCTCTCTCTCTTGATTGATCATGAAATTTAGTTAATTCCTGTTTTAAAGAATTATTGGAAATTTTATTTACATCTCATAATATGAACAGGAAAATTGCATCATTTGCTGCCAGAGGTTTTTTTTTTGTATATTTTCTAGTCGTTTTAATGCACTGCCCTTGCAACGTTGTGTTTTGTATAATTGTATATTATCAGTTTATTCTTCCTGCATTCTGTAGAGTTTTGTACCCTGAAAAAGTGCATTGACCCATTTCATGTATTTTATTATCAGGCTGATTTTATATGCAAATATTATTCATAGGACATTTTTATATGAAGTATCAAGCATCTAGTCATCATTTTTTTAAACAACCTTTCTGTATATTTACCTTGAAAATGACTCATGCTTCCTTAAGCTTAGAGGCCTTCATATTTTGAGAGATAAGAGCTTTTGATACGAATCTTTGATACTCTATTGTAGATGCTCTAAAACAGTTCCCTTACAAATGTTCATGTTAAATGTGGCTCTATTATGCAAACAAGCACCTCATTAACATAATCACCTTGCTAGCAACAAAAGCACCTTTTGGAATGTACCATTAAAGTATCTTTGCAAGTCAAGATTGTTTTGAGTGGAAGTATTGCAAAAAACCATTGCTGAGGTGTTGGATGATCTAGACTCCTCCCGCGGTGCAGTTCAGCCGTGGAAGGTTGTTTTGATTGTCTAACACAGAGGGACGGTATTTTGCTATACTTCGAAATAAACCATGTTGTATTTGTTTTATTACACATCAATAAATCATGCCTTAAGCTTGGAAATAAATAAACAGTAAATTAAATTTTGCCATGAGCCATATATTACTAGTAACGTGTGGGAGTTTCGACTTATTTCCATGCGTGTTTGTAAAGCACACTGGCACAGTGGTTAAACACATCTTATATAAGTGTTAAGCAGGATGTAGGTTGATGAGTATACAAATTGCAGAAAATTTACAACATATGCTATTAATAGCATAAACACTGTATTTTTTTTACAGAAAGCGAAAGAAAATTGCAGAATTCTGGAAAAACTTGCATCCCTGGTTAAGACATTTGCGGGGAAATAGTCAAAATTACTTCTTGTGCATCTCCGCTATTTAACCCCCCAAAAGACTTTAAAAATGTATGGACTCATAAATATTCACTAGGTGTAGTAACATTGAATTCTAAATTAAGATTCCTGGGAGGGGGGAGAGCATATGAATTAAGGCTATAATGTATTAAGCCCATTTTATGCTATTTACACAAAGCCGGTGTCACACATCACCATATAGAGCCAAAACGTATGAATAACGTACAAAGTTAGGCTATACGGTGGCGAGAGGTCATATACGGTGAAGAAATCCACACAATAAATGTATTGACTAACGAACATGTAACGAATAGATCGTACGTTGACCGTACGACTTGTGGATAAGAAGCGGACAAGTTGTCTCGTCTCACTGAACAACGCGGAATGAGAACCGGACATGTGCCGCACTAAACGAAAACTTGCATCCCTGGTTAAGACATTTGCGGGGAAATAGTCAAAATTACTTTTTGTGCATCTCCGAATAAATTAAGTATGAGGAACGTACAAAACGAATAAGTAACGTACGAGACAATAGCCAAGGTAGATCCCCACTTGGAAATTATACCTCTTCACACTTTCCGGTTCGCAAGTTTCATTATAATATGTCTCCAGTGCACAAATCCCACCGGATGGATAACGCATTGAACGTGTTTCTACCGCATGCATTACGAACATCACCGTACAATCAAAACAGTGTACGTTATTCGTACGTTTTCGTCTATACGGTGATGTGTGGCACCGCCTTAAGATGCAAGCCCATTTCTCGATGTTGTTTGACAGTTTATAAAGAATGTACATGATCATTTCAAAGCAAAACTGTTTTGTCATAATTGACAAATGATGGATTTGACATATCTTGTTGCATATTCCCAATTTGAGTGCCTTGTTTTGTACTATATTCATTTGTTATACTAGTGTGAAATTGTAGAAGATGTTATTTTCACACACATTGGCAGTTCTAAGTGAAATGATGACAGTAACTTTTGTAGGCTATGCAGTGCTCACATTTGTATCAGCCACACGGATCAGTACAGATGTTTTGTATTTGGGGCTCTTTATTTGTACATGTAATTTTGTAAGACAACTTTGTAATGTGAGTGTTATACCATTCTGCAAAGTACTAGAATAAATGCAGGGCCATCATGGAATTGGTTATTTGTTGTCATTTATTAATTTCATCATTGATTCTCCAAGCAACAGTTCCAATATGGCAACACTTATCTGTTCATGAAAAAAAAAAATCCCTAGTCCCTAAACTAAGTTTATTTTTCCAATCTGGCAACCCTAAAAGTCCCTAAATCTTAACCCCATCAAATCCCTTGTACCTAAATTAAGTTTATTTTTGCAAATAAGCAACCCTAAAAACCCCATAGATTTAAAGGGGAGATACAAGGCAATCCGCCATTTTTATTCTGGCATGGAGACAAAATTGGGGGTATTCGGGTATTTGCCGATAGCTTGCCGATGATGCATCGCATCTTGTCATAATGCGCGAATATTGAAGCACGCACACACGCACGCAAAGCGTGCAGGTTGGCGTATCATTCGCGTAAAGTATTACTTGCGCAGGTTGTCTCTACGCATAACCAAGTCTCGGCACTCGGAGTTGATTTTGCAGCGAACCGAGTTGGACCAGAAATACCCCCAATTTGAGCTCCATGGCTGACGACGCCATTACACGGGTCGGTATACAAAGCCTGGTACCTCCCCTCTATATCTATGAAAAACCCCTAAATCTAACCCCCTTGTCCCTAAATTAAGTTTATTTTTCCAATTAAGCAACACTTGTGTCATCAAACTGGCAACCCTAAAAAAATCCCTAAATCTAACCCCATAAAATTCCTTGTCCCAAAATTAAGTTTTTTCCAATTTGGCAACATTTTTGTCAACGAACTGGCAACCCTAAAAATCCCTAAATCTAACACCATAAAATCCCTTTTCCCTAAATTAAGTTAATTTTTCAACTTGGCATTATTTCTCTGTCAACAAATTGGCAGCCCTAAAAATTCCTAAATCTAACCCCATAAAATTCCTTGTCCCCAAATTAAGTTTATTTTTCCAATTTTGCAACATTTTTGTCAACGAACTGGCAACTCTAAAAATCCCTAAATCTAACACCATAAAATCCCTTTTCCCTAAATAAAGTTTATTTTTCCAATTTGGCAACATTTCTGTCTACAAACTGGCAACCCTAAAAATCCCTAAACCTAACCCCATAAAATCCCTCGTCCCTAAATTAAGTTTATTTTTCCAATTAAGCAACACTTATGTGTCATCAAACTGGCAACCCTAAAATTCCTTGGCACTAAATTAAGTTTTATCCAATTTGGCAACATTTTTGTCAACGAACTGGCAACCCTACAAATTCCTAAATCTAACCCCATAAAATCCCTCGTCCCTAAATTAAGATTATTTTTCCAATTTGGCAACAGTTTTGTCAATTGGCAACCCTAAAAATCCCTTAATCTAACACATTAAAATCCCTTTTCCCTAAATTAAGTTAATTTTTCAACTTGGCAACATTTCTGTCAACAATTGGGCAACCCTAAAAATTCCTAAATCTAACCCCATAAAATCCCTTGTCCCTAAATTAAGTTTATTTTTTCCAATTTGGCAACATTTCTCTGTCAACGAACTGGCAACCCTACAAATCCTTAAGTTTATTTTTCCATTTTGAAAACATGTCTTTTCTTATTATATCCATGTGGAATTATAATTATACCTTGAATCTTTTCTTACTGAAATTTGTTCAGATGAGATTAAAAAGGGTGGAAGGTGAAGGAAAAGCAGTCGTACAACTTGCATGGAAAAGCAAACTACAAAAACAACAGATTACACTGAATATCATGTTTATTATTCACAACAACTGTTAAGGTGGTTTCAGACTAGCTGTCGTTGCAGCACACGACGTTGCGGCAGACGACCAAATATTTGCAATTTATAGTTGGCACGACACATTTGCATATTGCCGCAATGGTCTGTCGCAAGAAAAATTGATTTGTTCCAACTCAAAATATTGTGTCATTGCGACCATCACGCAAATCTGAAACCAGCTTTACTCTTTTTGTTCTGATGACACAAATAATATCATGCACATTTGTCCAAGACTAATACCCTGTTCACACTAGCTAAAATGTCACTGGTAGTTGCAAGCGATTTCATTTTCAATTCCAATTACGGCAGAGGATTAGCATAAATTAACTTGGATTTGGAGTGTTCACACATATATTTTCATGCAGTGATTCATCTATAAATTGCTTTCAGTTTGTGTAGTAGCCCGGGTGCAGTAGTCATGGGTCTCGAGCCGATAGGTAAACACGAATGTGTGTGGGGGAGTGTGTGTTGGGGGTGGGTTGAAGTGCTTTCATAAAATTTTGATCACCATGATTAAAATTCTGGTCATTTGCACTAAGCTTTGATTCAATGCACAAAAACAGTATTTTAACAGATAATAATCTATCGTTGCTGGTCAGCAAAAACGTCATATATGCATTTGACCTTTATAATAAAAACCTTGTATTATTAGAACAATGTCAACTTCAAATTCCGAAATAAAAATATTGTTGATTTACTTTGATTTTGATCATGAAATTAAGACTTGAACAGATGTTACCGAAAATGAACATATGTGAATCACTCCGAAAGGGGGGACTTTGCAAATGATATCAATTTTGAGTTTATGATTGCATCTGTTACAACATTTTCTAAGCTTTAAAATGACACCTTATTTGTCGAAATTGATCAAGGCGATCAAATTTTACAAGAGAAAATCTGCTGGAAATTCTTATTATTTTCTTTATTTATTGCTACCTATTTTCACCAGTATCTTGAAAAGTGTTCTGTTGCAAAGTCCCCCTTTTCGGGATGAGTCATCACATATGAGGTTTTAACATTGGGGCCCACTTTTTACATACGAGGCTTTGCATTTGACCTCTGATGTTACATAATGAGGTTTTTCCAGCCCAGCGACGCTATGCAAACATATCATGTGGCTGCTATTTGACCGAGTGAGTTTTGGAAAAACACTCTTCAATATCCAGCACGTTATATCAACAGTTACAAGTGAGTTTGATATTTTCAAAATGTAGACGACCATCTTGGTCCACCAAGATGGCCGTCTACATTTTGAAAATGGCTGAGAAAAATAGGAAGAAAACCCTCAATTGTTTTAGTATATTAATTAACTAATTTTTGAAATGTACAAAAAAAACCAACATTTAACAGTGTTAAAACATGAAACATAAAGCAAGTATCCAAATGACCCTTTACAAATAAGTTAAGGTTTTTGTAAGTAAACAAAGGTCTATAAATCAAAATAACACATTTCAAATTGCTTAACATGGGCTGTCGTTACAATAACAGTAAAACATTTATCCTGCAAAGTCATATAAACTACAACTTTTTATGAAGGCACAGCTACCCAATACAGTGGAACCTTGTTAACAAAAAAAACCCTGATAACACAAAATGTGTGTTGGGTCCTCATGTATGGATTTCCTATGTGATATCAGTTGGATAACACAAAATCCTGATACCCCACACTAAACTCAATGGTCCATATTCACAAAAGAGGAATAACTTTAATCCAGGAATAACTTTATTTTCATTCTATTGGTGTAGTCATTTAGTATATCTCACAAATGAAGAACAAAGTTATTCAATGAATTTGTTATTCCAGGCTTTAAAAAATTCAACTTAGTTCAGAACTGTGGGCTATCTCTAATCCAAGAATGTGAAATCCAGGAATAAAGTTATTCCTGAACTTTATTCCTGGAATAACTTTTGTGAATACGGGCCTTTGGTCCTAGTGATTTTGTGTTAGCAAGGTTCCACAGTATTATAATCTTATTGTTATAAAGATCCAGCCACTATCTTTAGCACCATTTGTGACTTGTTGAATTGGAGTTCTTCCATAATTATCCCGCTGCCAATGGTCTTGTAATAAATCTGTCAAAACTCATCCAATACAATGAATTCTTAAGAATGAAAGTTCATCTGTGGTTTTAAATTTAGAAATAATGTTTAAATTTTGGATCACAACACATTATTTGACTTGTCACATTAAGCCGTTGGTCCCCTGTGCGAATGCTCCTTCTTGGAGCGCTGCATACAGTGTATACCTGGTGGCGAGTCTTGTTGGAAATTTTCATCTGCTAAATTCAGCAACCAAATGACCCGTTTCCCGCGATGACTTGACATTGATGTCAGACATGGGTCAAAATTAACTCCATTAACATTGAAGAAGTGAGGATTTTGGACAGAGAGCCATGTTGGTTTGAACGTGGTGTGGAGAAGTCTATTTACATCACGGCACTCCAACGTACTCTCAACAAAGACGGGGGCCGCTACAAGTCACAAATATGTGTTGACCCATGTCTGACGTCATTGGCAATGATAGCAGATGAACATTTTCATCAAGGTAAATTTTTGTGATGTGATCCAAAGTTTAAACATCATGGATAATGAATTCCTTAAAATCTCTTATTCCTCGTCATTCACAATGTGCTTGAAAAAACTGACAGAATCTTTTGTTGTACCGACATGGACTTACTGTCGAAAAAGATATATTGGGATGCAAAATTGATTTGAGGATGCACTCGGCCTTCTTCCGTGCACCGTACTCAGTTAATATATCAATTAATCCGATATAATATCTCTTGGAGGGCCCATCAATAATATGCACCGCATTAGGACAGTTTGGTAGGTAGCGAAGATTTCTCGCAATAATTTGTCCTTGATTGAAATTGTCATGTTCTAGTGATTTGTTAACAGAGTTGTTATTTCCTGAGATGTTTTCATTTTCCAGACAGCCATCTTGGACTGTACCATTACGTAAATCGGGACTGTTTTGAACTAATAAAGAGGAAGTTGATTCAAAGTTGACTACCCCTGGCAAAATGGATCCATCCACATCTGTAGGAGTATCGTTGGTATCGTCGTCTTTATGAGATATGACATTACAACTTTCTTGTTCATTATCTTCTCTTGAGTATACGGCGGAATCGCTCCCCTGGGTTATGGTTGTGAGTTGGGTAACATTGCAAGGTGGAGAATTTTGTTTCAAAAACTTATCAGTTTGATGAAATTTAAAAGATCTGAAAACAAAAAACGAGAGATAATTATTAACAATTCGACTCAAAATAATATATTGAATGAGTGTGTTGAAAAAATGGAATTATTAGAAAGATTACAATTATTTTCAGCAACCTTCTATGTTACGCAAGAAAAAAGTATGGAAAATATAACAAATTTGCGATTTTTGTGACCATTTTAGATACATTTCTTGCTCAAAATGTCAGTTCAACAGTCACCTAAGCACCTAAGGTGTTGGAGCACAATTAGGCTACAACTTTTGTGCGGCCAGCCGCAACCTGCCCACAACCTTATTTTTCCAAGATGGCGACCATAGGCTTGATTGATCACCTCAAGATTATTGTGTTATATTCATTACATGTTTTGAAGTTATTTAGATGTACATTATCAAGCCTGCGGTCGCCATCTTGGAAAATAAAGGCTGTGGCCAGGTTGTGGCCTGCTGCACAAAGTTGTGGCCTAGTACTGTGCTCCAGGATCCTTACTAGATAAAGACTCAATTTTGATAGAGGTGCTCAAAATATCAGTTCAACAGTAATCTAAGCACCCAAGCTAACATCTTCTAATTCAAAATTGTGTCATTAATACTCATTGGAAATTCTAACGCCATTCTGCCAAGTTTCATCGCAAATGACACCACATATGAACTCACACTAGAAAAACAAACAGATTTTAGCAGCAGACAATATGTGACCCGTCGAAAGCTGAAATTTTAAGCTTTAAAATGACACCTTGCTTTTGGTTATTGGATGTTCGGTTGCAAAGTTACATCCAAATTGGTTAAAAACGAATAGGGCTGATTCAGAAAACTATAGTTCTGAGAAAATTGAGGTAATGTTTCTGATGAAATTAGAAATTCGACCTTGGACATGATTGTTGACTATGCTCAGCTTCAATGGCCCGTATCTGGTAATACCGTGCAAGTCAAAAAAAATGCAATAATTAGATGGAAGACATATTGTAAGAACAAAAGTAATTTCGAACAAATAATATTAATTTGTAAATAGGTCATGAATTCAGCTTTCAAACGGTGAAAGAATGTTGAAAATTGATGAAGGCGTTGCAAAGATATCCTTATTTGAATAATATGGTATGAAAACAGTTCTGCTGTCCAAATGAGCATGCCTCGTCAAACGAGTAAGTACCAATATTGGATTGAATTTCTTGCCAACACCTCTTGAATAATAACACAAACCGATTACTGTAAAACAAGAAATATATGCTAGCAATTTAATTTCGCTAATACCCCAAAATCGCAAAAATAATTTGCCGCTAATATTAATAATGTACAATGATTTCAATAGCATGCTGATGCAATTAGTGAAATTAAAATGCCGCCAAAAACCCCAGATTCTGAAATTCGCAAAATTTTCTTTCTGCAAATATTTCTTGTTTTACAGTACCTTGCTCCAGTGATCTGAAGGTTATCTCCTCTTAATTAATTTATCTCTATTAATAATTAAAACGGTCTTTTAAAGTGCAAAACGACATGTGTGGAGGTACTGTCTTAGAAGGGAGGGCTTATCAGTCAGTCATTGCTCAAAACGAGCAACGTGCTCTAATTGCTGGGATTTATTTTACAACCAAATCTCATGCAGAAGTTAAACAGAGATTTCCGGAATGCATTCCCCCAATCGCGTGTACTATGTGCATTCACTATCTAATAATAGAATTCAGGCGAATTCCAAAGAACAGGAACAGTCCATAACCTAAATAAAGAGAGATCTTGAAGACCGCGAACAGCAAGAAGCAGGATAAACGTCGACCACGATCGTCAGACATTCACAAGGGATCCAGAAGTGAGCTCGTGAAAAAATCCCCTGCCAAATGTGTCCTAGTGCACGTAAAACCGAATATTGAATTTTCAAGCCCACTAAGCTCAAACCGCCCTTATCAAGGCACCCAAAAACAAAAGAGAAAGGGATAATGTCATAATTGTGTCCTCCATAAATAAAACATATGCACGACAGTTGGACAGAACTGTTTTTATGCCTTCCTATTCAAATAAGTGTATCTCAATGAGGCTTATATCAATTTTCCCCATTCTTTCACCATTTTAAAGGTCAATCTATGATCTATTTAGATATATACATTTCATGTTCATGATATCTCTTGTTCTTAAAATATGGCTTTCATTTAACTATTGCAGTTTTTTTGACTCACTCGGTATACTATGCCGACCTTAAGGTACCTTTAGACATGACAGGTCACATATATACTAGGGGTGTTCAATAAGTTCCTGGCCTGAGGTAGAAGGAGATACGCTGTGCAGTTTGTATTAATATGTTATATAGATCAACTCAAATGAAGAATATTTGGAAAGTTTCAAGTATATATCTACTTTCGATTTTATTTTAAAGAATCTGAAAATTTGCCGATAAGAGGTTTCTGAGAGTTGATTGTTTGTCCTCAAAACTGAAGAAACGTCATAACTGACATGCATTGGACCTTCAAATCTTTATTCCAGGTGCTACAGCCAACAGATTCAACAAAGGAAGGGTGCTAAGACTTGGAAAAGATTGCTCTTTCAAGTAGCATGAAAATAATTGGACTGCAAATTTTAGAGAGAAGGTACCTCAGGCCACACATTTAGTGAACACCCCTCATAGCTAGAATCAACAATTATATGTGACCCGCCATATCGAAAGGTCCTAAATCAAAATTGATATTTTGGTCTCATCTGAAATCTGAGATTGTAAGCTTTAAAATGACGTCTTGCTTTAATTTTGGTTACTGTAAGTTTGGTTGCAAAGTTGTATCCAAATTGGTACATGGCATCAGGATGATTCAAAAAACTACAGTTCTGAGAAAATCGAGTTTAGAGAGTTATTGTACTATGTTAAACTTCATTGAATGGAGAGACGATTATTATCTTGATATATTTAACACATTTTTCTTATGCTTTTGATGTTGAAACCTGATTAATATGATAGAAAACACTTAGGTAACGTTTCTAATAAAATTAGAAATTCGACCGTGGATGTGATTTTGGACTATGCTCAGCTTCAATGGCCTGTATCCTGTAATAAATTATGTGAGCATGTTGTAGACATCACTGCAACCAACACTGTGTATGCCACAGCAATGCTGTTTGCAATAACACATGACTAAAACAAAAGCAAGGAATCTATTGCCTTACTTTGAAACACGAAGCACGACATCAGCCATATTGTTGTTGCTTTCAATCTCTGTCTGCTGGAGAGCATGATAACCCACTAATAAACTGTAGTCCATTACATTGATGTTCTCCATGAAATTACCATCTATGCAGAGTTGGTGATGAAACCAATTCTTTAGTGGTCCTGAAATTCAAGAAACACAAATAATCATTAACTCATGAAGCTTGTTTGGTCCTACTATAAAATGCACACTCCACAAAAGCAAAGGTAAGTACTACACAGCTGGTAATTAACAGGGCTAGTAAATGTGATGACTCACCCCGAAAAGGGGGACTTTGCGACAGAACACTTTTCGAGAAACTGATGAAAATAGACTTCAAAATTAAGAAAATAATAAGAATTTCCAGCAGATTTTCTGTTGTAAAATTTGATAGCCTTGATCAATTTCAACAAGTAAGGTGCCATCTTAAAGCTTAGAATATGCTGTAACACATGAAGTGAAAAAATCAAAGTTGATATCATCTGCAAAGTCCCCCCTTTTGGGGTGAGCCATCACATATTGTTAGCCTGGGTTCCAAACTGGGATTATGCTTCATAAACAGGACGTTCTACGTCATTGTCTCTAACTCACAATAACTTCAAAATCAACATTTTTGGTCAAAAACATATATCACCAATATGTTCATGGTATGAATACACTTCTGAAAATGCATACTTTTATATGGTTTATACAATTAGTTTGAGAATTAGAGTACAAAAACCGTTTATGCTAGTTGAAGGTCTACCCCAGCCTTAAACAAATAGATATTGTTCATAATTCTGATAATTATCTTGATATGAAACTTTTCAGTTGAGTTACATAAGATTGTGAATCTACAAAAAAAATCATGATGGGTACATACGAACAGCATGATTCAAACTTGGTAAATGATCTGTCAAAGAGATTGAAAAGTTAAATGATTAATGCCTGATTGGTCATACTAGTAAAAAAACATAATGTTAATTGTTTTACC
>JXSR01S015656.1:12190-25641 GCA_000969725.1 Ophiothrix spiculata
TCATGTTCACATTGCCCTGACCCTCATGTTCACATTGCCCTGACCCTCACGTTCACATTGCCCTGACCCTCATGTTCACATTGCCCTTACCTGCATTGTATTCTTTCCTCTGGGTGAAAAACACTTTGCATCACTGTAAAGAATTGCTGGAAAAAAATAAAGTTTTAAAAATAATTTGGTATGATAATTTATATGACTAGTTTGTTGTTGATTGTTTACTAGACACAACTTGCCTACTGAACTATAGAAAAGAAGACTTGTACAACAAGTTCAAAAGGGTATAAAGTCAACTAATAAATGGGCAACCTATGCCTAGCTGTCATGTTCTAACATTTTAATGCTAACTCAGCTAATACTGAATATCAGTATCATCAAGTTGTCTAGTTTCAAAATCAAACATGTTTCATGTTTTGAAAACTATATCAGTCAAGAGTCGTGCTCCATCTAGGATTCTTAGTCACTGAGTGTAATTTTACTACCTGATAAGGAAATTTGGCCATCCGTTATGAGACAATACATGACAGTGTGTTCAGTGTCGAACAAAGCTGAGCCGCGCATTGAAAATTATGGTGCGGTGTAGATATATGCACGCATCTGACATGCATTTCTTTACTTGAACTGGAATTTTTTTAATGTTTGAATGTCTTTTCCAATTACGATGTTTTTTGTTTTTTGGCTAATTAATACTTGACTTATCTTAAAATGTCTCAATTTTTTACTAAAAATGAGAATAAAAGGTAATATTCATTGTTTGCCTGTCATCTATCATCTCATAATGAATGGGCATAAAATATTTTTTCGTAATGGGCTATTCTCTAATTGGTGATATTTCTAGGGTTAACAATGGACCTCAATGAGTTATTAGTCTAGTACATTTACCTCTGCTCCCATTCGATTTGGAATTATTAAAAACATGACACTACAATGAATCAATGACTCACCCCTTTTTGTCCTCTGAGCTGGATATAATGAAGGCCAAGATATCGCACTAAGAGTGAGTGTGGATACTTCTCCAAGTGCTCAAAATACTGTGGTAAAATCTTGAGAAAGAAGAAGGCGTCTTTGAGACTTTTCTCTGTCTTGATCATATAACACTTATTATTGCTGAAAGATAAACACAAAAATAAAATCAATTTGTTAGAATCGTCGCCAAGAGACAACAAGCAGCATCAGTCTCATCTCAGTGTTGACAAAGGCAACAGCATTTGCCGAAACGTACACAAGTGGAATTTTTGGATCAGTTAAATTTTTATCATTGATTTAATCTACCGATCCTGTTCAACCATATGTTGCTACCAGTTGATAAAAAAATAAAATCTTTCCACACATTTTTGTCAGCGGATATGTCTGCAGAAATTCCATCTTTCGTTTCACCTATTTTTGGATAAATTACTTGCTCATCAATATACCAAATTTGCTAGAAAAGCATCCTACTCAAATTCAGTTGTTTTTTTCTATAAAAACAGGAATTCCATTAGCAAACATATCATCATTAATAGGAATGTCTTTGGTACACTCTTACCTGAGAAAGAAGTCCTGCCTACTTTTTGAGTTGCTGAGGAATTGTAAGAATAGACTTTGGTGATTAAGCGGCAGATCTTCATCCAGACCCAGCGATTCCTGGTAGAAATCTTCTGAGATGCCGAGGTTTCTTCGTAAGCACAAAAACACTTTAGGTGCATAGGATTTGAACACAAAACCCTAGAATAAAATGTAATGAAATGCGATAATTAGTCCCATCAACATGATGTGCTCTTATAAACACCCAGTGTAACATCCACACATTCTCTCTTTCTTTTTTTTTGTGATGGCCATATCCAGGCCTGTATCCAGGATTTTTTCAAAGGGGGGGGGGGGGGGTACAGGTTTTTCAAAAGTGGGCCTTCTGGAGGAAAATGTTTTCGCTTTGGTGGACCCTAAACTAAATTCAGTGGTTTTCAAAAAGAGAAAAGCAAAAAAAAGTTTTCAGTAGTTTTACAAGTGTTTTGTGCTGTATTTTATCCAAAAAAAACGACCTTTCTGCAGGTATTTTGGTGCTTTTGGGGGTCTGTTGGGAGATCTTTCGTGGGATTTTTGTGGACCTTTTTTGTACATTGTCGATTTTTTGGGGGGGTGGGTGTGATGCTCCCGGCACAATACCCCATGCCCCACCCCTGTTATGGTTTTTGAAGGCTTGGTAGGCTTTGAAATTACCTAGGGTAATCTGACTTCCATATTTTGGGTAATCTGTAGTCTAAGATTGTCAATCTTTGACAGAGATAAACATGGCCACTCTGTCACATTGCCCTGCCATAATACTTGAACATTAGGTTTTGATGATGCGCCAATTCTAAGGCATTATTTCTCTTCACTCAATCATTCAACAAGAATGTATTCAACAACAAAATGATGCATGATAATCTTGGCTGCCAGTTCAGGCTTATTACAAATTAAGCCACATAAAGATAATCCCAGTACAAGCTCAATGGCCATGAAAAGAACATGAACAAAGCATGAACCGGTTTAACAAGAATAGAGTGTTCACTTGTCATCAAATGGTTAATTATACTTAAGACGAGCCAGGACAGCAGAGCCATTATGTACACTTGATGACCATTGCAAATGTAGATCCATTATGACGATTAGAGCCTATAATAAAATGTTGATGATTTGACTGGACCAAGACAAGTGCCAGAGGATGTACAATTTTCAAAAGCTTTATTCAACACTGGAGAGGTAAAAAATCAAGTTTTTGCAAGTGATCAAATGTATGTTAAGGTGGTATTAAAGGCAAAATGAAGTTGCTCTGACTGAGATAAAAATAGGCCTGTTGCAAAAAGCTAAGTAAAAAATCTTAATTCCAAAATTTGAGCCAAATCGGACAAACGGTTTTTGAGATATTGCTGTTTAAAGTTTCTTTGTATTCTATTGTTTTAGCCAATATATTGATGAAGTTAATAAGGAAAACTGGCAAAATGTGCTCATTAATATTAATTTTTGCCAATATATTTCCAATATTCTATGAATAAACCTTCATACTACTTTTACCTTTAATAATTTTAACTTGAAACTTTGCCAATGTGTTTCTATGACATAAAACTTAATGTATGATTTACCCGCCCATCTAATTTGCATATTTGCATAATTAATTAGCTTTTTGTGTAATGCTCATTAATTATGCAAATTAGATGGGCGGGTAAATCATATGTTAATGTTTTAGGCCATAGAAACACTTTGGCAAAGTTTCAAGTTAAAATTATGTAAAATAAAAATAGTATGAAGGTTTATTCATAACACATTGGTAAAATATTGGCAAATATGAATATTAATGAGCACATATAGCCAATGTTGCTAATTAACTTTATCAATTTATTGGCAAAAATGATAGAAAACAAAGAAATTAATATATCTTGGCAACCGTATGTCCGATTTCCTTCAAACAACAACCATTTTGCTCAGTCTTTTAAGCTTTACTTGTTCAATGTAATCAAGTGCCTATAAATGCAGTTTCTAATTTCCAGAAACATCCTTTCGATACACCTTAATTGAAAAAAATCAAAATTTAGGTTAAGTATAACCCCCCCCCCCCCAAATAAAAACATGACTATATTGTTCTGATTGGGTAACAATGCACGACGTTTTTCACTATACCATTTCACACTCCTTTTTTATGCAAGATGTGCCTAAATCAAGATTATGAGAACAATTCATGCTGTGTGATTTCTCTCAGAGACAAATCACGTAAATCCATGAGGTTGTTTAAAAAGAACCCGCAGGTCCACAACTACACCATTCATGGTCACCAACTCAAGCATGTTGACAGCGTTAAATACCTTGGTATCACTATTTCCCATGACCTTAGATGGAAAAAAACATGTGGATAAAGTTGTCGCCAAGGCCACCAACACTTTGAACTTCCTTCGTCGAAATCTTCACATCAGAAACCCAGATTTGAAAACTCAAGCCTATAAATCACTGGTGCGTCCACTACTTGAATATAGCAGCACCGTATGGGATCCCCAGACTGCCGATCTTAAAAACAAATTAGAAATGGTCCAACGTAGAGCAGCAAGATACATCCTCAATCACTAGCGAACCACAGATAGTGTTACCGCCATTTTAAAGACCCTCTCCTGGCCAACGCTTGCACAAAGAAGACTTCAAGCCAGACTCTTCATGATGTACAAGATAAACCATGACCATCGACATGCACAACTATCTCTCTTCAAAACAACACAACACATCTACGTGCACCGAAAACACCCTTGCCTACCACATACCCCAATCCCGCACTGACTACCATAGAAACCGTTTCTACCCAAACACAATCAGAAGCTGGAACCTTATTCTACCAGAGAGCATCGTCAGCAGCACCACACCAGATACATTCAAAGCTGCCCTAACTAAGTATTTTGACTAATTGCACACGGCACAACCACCGTGTCACAGTCTTCAGTATTGAAGTTGATGCTATTCTGGAAGAAGATTCCCACGATTTAATCCAGAATGTTTAATTAATCGTCTTACATTTAATGTTTTTGATCAACATTGCGTGATTTTCTGTTCCGGGAACTGGTGATGCAACGTAAAAGACGGGATATATCCTGTGGACTATTTGGATTACTATATTCAATGGCGCCGCCCTGAACGTAGGTTTCACGTTGTTTACATTGCACGGGGCAGTAAAATATTCGCCAAAGAAACAAAGTTGTGTTGATTTCATGACTTTGTATGTTAAAAAAAAATTTTTGAAGACAATATTTTGACCACCTGTTATTTTGGTAAGTCACAAATTGAATACAATTCACCAAGAAATGGTTGTTTATTACAGTTGCAAAATTCAACAGTCGAATACGGTTAAACAAACGTTTTTTTATTTGTAAAACGGTTATGCAATTAACCGTACAAGTGTCCTTGAGTAAGACATCAACTCTCATATCCTATCTCAATCCAGGTGTCAAATGGATATCAATGCTGGCAAGGTAACAGGCCCACTACAAAGGAGATGCGAAAGGTGTAGCCCTATGCAAATACAAGCTGACCCGTAGAGTAGCATGGTCCGATTACATCAACTTTTTTCAAACTTTTTGAGATTTTGGTTGAAACAGAAACAACTTTAACGGAGGCTTATCATATGACACTGAAAACCAAGTTTTGAAATATCGGACCACGCTCCTTTAACCATATAATCTAGATATTGCTATCAACATACCTTTTTTATATCCCTGTTGAGCAGTTTAGCCTCAACTACTTCTGTGAAATCTTCTGTGGTCAGGTCATTCTGTTTATTAAAAAAAAAGACAAATTATTGCTGGAAATTAATATGACCTTTGATCTTTGTATGTGACCTTTGACCTCACCTACAAATTTAAAATCTTGCATTATATATCCATAAACCAAGTATGATTTCAATCGGACGTCAACTTTACAATCGAGGCTGATTTGACATTTTCAGACTATCTTTGAACAACCTGATCTTACAATACCATTGACCTCGTCAACAAATGCGAGCGAGTTCCCATGATACACCTATAATCCAAGTTTGGTATAAAATTGGATCGATTGAGCCCATATTTATTGGTCGAGCTATGAGTTGCAAAAATATTGGGCGAGACGCAGTCGAGCCCAATATTTTAAAACTCATAACGAGACCAATAAATATCGGGCGTAAATCATCCAATTTTATCATTATCATGTTTTGGATCCAATATTTTCCCACACTTGGACACCTCAAAGCATGATAATGGTTTAAATCCATCAAAGGATGCAGAAGTTACAGGCAAATGTTAATGCATTTCACATCAACAACACAGATGATAATGCAGTCACCCACTACTATGACTGTTACCCTGGTCACATAACCTTGCGGCAAGTTTACGATGCGTTTATGGCATCATACTGGGTAGAAATTCAGCGGATACCGACCAGACATAGACCGGTGACGGGATGGTGTCCGTACGGAGACCAGGTGGTGTCTGTGAGCCATATGATAGGCACTAAGAAAACATGCAGCAAGAATTTAACTCGGAGTTAAAACCTTGTTGCTTATTAACGATGTCTTAAGTTATGGTCACATAACAATCGGCAGCTAACCGATGACTTGCAGCTTCCTTCCAATTTCCAGACATTGGTCAACGACCAGAGGTTATGTGACCATAGTATTAAACCTGTTCCTTTTTCAAACCAATGGAGTATTTTTTTCCATTTTGATGTTTTGATAAACTACTATCAATATAAACACATCACCAGTGAGAAAAAGTGACCCTTTTACACAATTTTTTGTTCAAGCATCGTATAAATCTAAATTCAAGCCACACCCACCCCCCTGGAATAAAAAACCCTACCTTTTCAACATCGAGATTAGCCTCTGGGCACCAGCTTAACCCTTCTTGTATACACACTGCTAGTTCATATTTTGGATGGCTCTCATCAATCTCTACCAAACCATGCTGTTTTCGTTTGTCCAGAATGCTGGTGACTAGTCGTGAAAAGCGCCCTCTGGATTTCTTGGATTTTACTTTGTGCTTCTTTTGTTTTCTTTTATCCATTCTCATAACCTGTGGGATTGCGAAATAAATTGCAGGATAAATTGTTAATTGAAACAACCTGATGTATGTTTCTTTCGCCATATTAAGTACATATGTTGACTTCCCAGACTTCTCAATGCATAAGTTGTCCACGTCCACAAAAAGTATCAAAAAGGGTCTTATTTCAACAACTCGGCAACGTCAATGTCTTTTTTTAAAAAGGGTATCAAATCCCATCAGGATCGCACTTTAGGGTATTTAAATTAGAGAATAAAAGATAAGATTTCTTGTTTTGCCTGTCATCTATCGTCTCATAATGGATGGCCAAATTTCCTTATTAGGAAGTTAAATCGCACTCATTGACTAAGAATAGTGCATGTCTTATGACCTTTGGGTGAAATAAATGATGAACTGCTTTTATGACTTTTGATTATTATTTTCTACATTTTGGCTGTTTTAATATGAATATTACCTATTCTTTTACCCAGAATTTCAGTTATTTATTACCCACTTATTCCCCCCTTTCAAAATATCCAAAATCTTGAAAATCACACCTTTTTGGCAGGTGTTTATGGATGTACAAATTGCAGTTCCATACACCACTTAGGGCAAGTTTTACGACATGAAAGGGGTGGATTTTATTGTTAATAAATTACGCCATTAGCGGCCTTTTCAGAGGTTTGTGGACAAGGGTGGGTAATCATTTTTGCATTGAGTGATCCCAGGGTTGTCTTCATGTACAATGAAGATTGACACATTGCAGATATTCAAGTCCAGAAGTTTTGACTTAAAATTTAGGTGTGAACATAGTAAGTTAGTTAGTAACAGTGTTTCCGCTAGGGCCGTATGGCGCGCCATTGGTGCAGGAGCAGTGAAAATTGGCGCAACGAGTTTCTGAAAATGTGTGAAAAAGATATTTTTCTAGCTTTATTGAGCCAATTTTTCAGCCACAGCTCATGATTTTGGCGCAATCACCTCTTAAACTTTGTCAAACTTGCTCGAATTGGCGCAAGCTCAAAAACCTTAGCAGAAACACTGGTTAGTAACATCTTCTGATTCAAAATTTGACAATATTAATCCAGGTTTATGTTATCGACAGATAAACAATTTTGAAGTTAAGAAATTTAAAAATTTGAAACTCTGTCAAATGTTGTGTGCATTAGAAGTTTAATGGTCAAAATGCTGGTGACAAATTGAGATACAATCACAACAGGGAATGTATAAAAACAAACAAGGTTTCATACTTATATAGTTGATTTTTTGGACAATGTTTTCACTATCAGAAATCAATTTCCAGTTCATAATCTAATTGGTTCAGTTGTAACTTTGAATGTTCAATGTTATAGATTGTCAACAAATACTGGTCTAGTTTCTACTCGACCAAGGGCACCTCAAATCAATATGTATTACGATTGGAAGTCAATATAAGAGCTTCTTTCCAAAATCAGTTAATTTGATGGCTTGCTATTCCCTGCCTTTTTGGAAATATATTTTGCAATTTGAGGCTGATTTTACATAATTTAAGTCACCCCTGGACAATCACAGTCAACCAACAGCTATTGTGAAAACTTTGATCAAAACCTTTGGAAAATTCAAAACCAGAGATAGAATTGTATTTTGCCTGCTGATTTTGGGTACAAGTCTTTTCTCTAGAAGTATATGTATTGATGCTATACACGTATATCAGGAAAGAAGACTTGTTTTTAAAAATCTGCTTTAAGATTGCAGATAAATCAAAAGAAATTCCATGTTTGCATTTGAGCTGCTAATTAAGTTACGGTATTTTAGATTTTGGTTTGAATTTAACAAATAAACTTTGCATGCTGCTATTTTACCCTAACACTTTTTATGATGCAAAAATCTTGATATATTTGGAAAAAAAGTTTGTGGATGATGGTGAACCCCTTCAAACAGCAAGTGGGGAATCGGAATATTCCCTACCACACATACAACTTATCAGGTCAAATAAAAAAATAGTTTGTCTTAAAGCCGTCGCGCGCATTTGTAATTATGGGTGATCTGGAAAAAATGTTATGCAGTAAAGGTTTTTTTTTTTGAAGATTTTTTTATTTTAGTTCTTTCTACGATTTTTTTTTTGCAAATCATAATTTTCCTCACCAAATACAAGTTCATGAACATGCATGGAATAAAATATTTTTAAAAATTATTTGTATCCATATAAATATACATAGTCTGAGAAATGTTAACATATGGAGCCCAAAACTTATAATTCACAGTTGTATGACCATAAAAAACCAACGTTGGGAATAAAAATAAAAAATCGCATTCAAAATTAATTTTCAAGCCACTTATGAACTATGAGACAAACTATTTTTTTATTTGGTCTCACTCAGGGAAGGGATTTAGCTACACTGGTCGGTGCCAGATATTAGCAACCGGCACTGAGGCATAATAGCCGGCACTCTTCTGAATTTTAGATATATTAACCGGTACAAATTTGTTAAAATGACCCCTTTTTATTGGTTTTGTACACTATTTTGCAGATTTGTTAGGAGGAAGGTGAAGAAATTGATCAAATTTGTGACTATTTAGCCGGCACTAGCCTTCAGCTAGCTACAACCCTGGACTCTCACTTACTTCAATTACTGGTTATTTGACACCATCTCTCATCTGGATCTTCATCTTGTTAGAATGATGAGACAATTTCCCTGCATCAAGTACCACGGAGTAACCCAGTTGTCCAGGTCTGGTTTACAACTCACTCAGCTATATTTGGTTTGGCAGTTTGCATAGTGCTACGATGTGTGTGTCTAAAATATCTATAAATAGAAAGGCAGTAAAACTAAGTGATATTAAACAAATATAGAACACTATATACAGCAAGTGAATTATATATAGATTGTACAATGTTGTATTTTTCAAATGTTTAATGTTCTTTTAAGTTTAATGGGTAACAGGGGTGGGGTACCTATTCATCTGAAATGGGCTCAGAGTGAATTAAAACACTCAAAAAGTGGAAATATACTGTCTTAACATGATAAAATAGAGATGCCAGTATGTATCACTGAAAAAACCTGAAACTTTCAAAAAATCATAAAAATGCACATACATTTTGGCAAAAAAGCTGAAAAAAGGGTTGAAAATATATAAAAACGCGTAAATTTGAGTAAAAAAAACTGAACTCAATGTTAAAAAACCTGAAATCAGATTAAAACAGGAAAAACTGTCATCTCTGATAAAAGGAAGTAATGGCTTCCCGGGGGGGCCACTTATACATGCATGTTGTAACCATGCGCGTGAATTGACTTTTCAAAACCATAGGCTGTCAAAATATACCCTAAACACGGATTTTAGATGTAAAAATACACCCTAAGCAAGGATGTTGACGTAAAAATATACCCTTAGCAAGGACGTATTATGAAATTGGAGGAATGATTTTCAAAGGAATTTATAGAATTTGGAATTCCTAAAAGTGACATCTTATGTATACCCAAAGAGAGGATTGCAATGGAAATAAGCACCCTAAAAGTCCAAAAATACCCTAAATCCGTGTTTTCGTTCACGCGGATGATTACAGGTTTGAATCCGAGTGGCCCCCCCCCCCAGGAATGGCTTAACATGAGGAACAAGATCTTGAGTTGGTTGAAGATATTCATCAGGATCGATATAATATCATGTTGTTATGATTCTGAAGACTGATCCAATGAAATTGTTGACTTCCGTGGACATTTCGACAACAAGCCATTGTCTTATTCTTTACTTTTTTGGTTGTGACCTCTCCTGGTAACTGACGACGCACGTCCAGTTTTGCCACTTCCGGTGTTGCCAGTTGATTTCTTTGAATTTCCAGGAGTCAATAATTGGTCATAAAATAGGTGAGATAATTGATATTGTCCCTAATCTCTGTTCATGGTAATGTGGTAGGCACGGAACAGGACAAATATACAAGATGGATTGCAGAGGCTCAGGAAGGGAGAGGTGCCCATTTTTAGACCAATAACTGTTGTAATTTGTTATGTGACATATGACCATCAAATTGGATAGTTGTTTACAATTCATACAAAAAGCAAGGATACTACCCATGGAATACCAAAACCTCTTTAAATTGCCTGTTTTGATATACCAGATCAAAGATTCTCACTTTGCTTGGGTCAACTCACCGGTCCTTTTGCTGGTTCCCTAGTCTGATAGCTTGCTAGTCCAAAGTTCTAAACTCATTATTCATAGGAAACATATTACTTTGAAAAAAGGCTTGCTACTCTGAAGACTAGCAGGTTTAAAAAGGCCTGTCATTCAAATTTTTTAAACGGCTCACATGTCCTAATTTTAAAAAGACCTCGCTAGTGCGAATTGTAAAAAGATCGAGCTCTTTAGTTCGAATTTTAAAAGCAGCTCACTAGCCCGAATCTATTAAAAAAGGGTTTGTTAGTCTGAACATAAGATAAAACCTTGGTAGTCCACATTTTTTAAATAGCTAGCTCACAAGTTTGAATCTTGAAAACAAAGTTACCATAATTGAAATATACCACAAGTTTTTTTATTCAGACTAGTGAGCTACTTTAAAATTAAGACCCGGGGGGGGGCACTCCCATATATTGGCACGTGTCATGCTCCTGTCGATAGACCCCTTTTTTTGCTCCGCTCTCACCCAATGACCCCTTTTCACTGAGCTGTCACCCAATGACCCCTATTATTTTGAAAGTCAACCTTTTTTATGGTGACTCATAGTATTGCTTTAATAGAGGACGTTTGGCCCTGGGTATGATACCAACTCTGATTTAGTTCTCAAAAATCAGGGCAATGGATGACCTGACCATTGCCCTGATTTTTCGAGAACCTACATCGAATGACCCCCTTCGGTTGATTTGTTGATTTTTCGAAAATTTCGAAGATCATAGATTTCGTAAATGTCAAAATTAGGCACCAAATAACCCTGTTTCGCTCAAAATGAACCCATTTTTTGACCCTCTACACCGAATTACCCCCTATTTTTCGATGTATTTCTCACCTATTGCCCCTACATTTCGAAAGCCAGTAGGAGCAGGTACGTCACTTTCATATTTGAGTGGCAAACCTTCGGTCTACCCATGGGGTAACTGATATTTGTGTCTGGGTAACCACCCGAGTTCCGCAGGTTCCGAAGATGAACCTATGTGAAACCCCGGGGGGGGGGGGGGTACTCAAGTTTGGTTTGGGTAGGTACGTGCCGCAGGGAAATTTGAAAAGCCACCCATCCAAATACCAATTTTCAAGAAAAAGGGACCCATCCAAATACCAAATTTCCCAAATTTTGAGTCAAGTTTGATCAAAAATCGCAAAAAATTTGCGCTATTTTGGCACAAAATGTCTAAAGTTTGTGAAAAAAGTCCAAATTTGCGCCTTTTGGTGCAAAGTTTTGGAAAATTTTGAAAAGTGACCCATCAAAATACCACATTTTGGAAAGAAAAAGGACCAATTGAAATACCAGAGAGTCTAATTTTGCTACCCGAATTTGCGGCACGTCCCCATAACCACTTTTGTACTAAGTACCCCCCCCCCCCGGTTGTGAAACCAAAGATTGGCAATAATGGGTGAAATAATACCCATCTGAGACCATAAACCTGCCATAACCGTTTGAATGGATACCCTATCATATTTGAACACTTTTAAAAAGTGTTTCTAGGTATACCATTCTTTCTTAGTTTGATATCCTATTAGAGACTTACAAGCTAAATTTGATACCGTATGTGAGACTTGCAGAGTACCGGGTTAATTTTGATACTCTATATTGCAAGTCTCGAGACCTGTCCCGGGCTCACCTTTTTGGTATCGCAAGTGGTTACCTGGTCAGAATACCTAGTATCACCACCTGGGTTGGTTTAGTGAGCTGTCCCCATCAAACTACACTAAATCAGAGTTGGTGTTCCTAAACACAAAGGTAATGTTATAAGACTCAAGGCTCCGGGTCAAGACTAGGCAATCACTGGTATCATACCCAGGGCCAAACGTCCTCTATTAAAGCAATACTATGAATAATATTTGGATCAAAAATAGTTTATATTAAAACCAACATAAAATGAAGGAATATGTGACTATCTAAAAGCGTTTTCAAATGTATTTTGTCAAAAGATTGTTTTGCCACCGCCAAATGGATAAAAAACACATGCATGTTTTAATTTTTCCTATACTAATACATGTGGAATTTAATTCGGGATCCCAAATTCAAATTTAATTCAACAAATGGCCATAACAGAAAAAGTAAGGATATTTAAGCCAAACCGTTTGGAGGGTATTATTATCTACCCAAACCAAACCCATTAAGCTAAAAAAATCAAAAGTGATGGGTGACATGGAGCATTTCATTTTTAACACTTTATAGGCTCATTCTCCGATAAAGCATGCAACTTTGGATAGAGACATTTTAAAATTTCGACTACTAATAACGCATGAAAAACATACAAAATCATAAACTCTTATGGTTTCTGAAGAAGAAACAGTGCATGGGAGATGTTTAAAAATACTTGATTTTTGTTAACTATTGTATTCCCTATTCTTTAAATTACGTATCGGTCGCTACGTATCTGCTTGAATCTTTTCTTTAATATTCATTTTTGAGAAAATTTGTTTCCTTACAAATTTGATTTTTACACTAAATTAGAAGCTCTACACTTCGTTCATAGTATACCGCGTTTTGCAAGAAGGCAGCAGAATGTACATTACGTATCTGTTTCGACGTCACCTTCACATACAAATGTAGGGTTTTTTTGATATTAATATCCTTGTAAATCGTTACTGTAAATGTATGATTCTATATAACATATATGCTATGCAACACTCAAGTTTGCTTGATAAACCTAATGCAGAATCATCCATCAACAGATTTATTTTGACACTTTGTTATCGATTTTAGCCCTACTTCCAGTGATTACGTATCTGTTTGCAATATTGGTGACATGCTTTCAAAAAGCTCTTATGCCATATCAAATACTTAATATAAATTAAACA
>JXSR01S015656.1:27268-51926 GCA_000969725.1 Ophiothrix spiculata
GATTTTGCATTTTCAGATTTATCATTATCTACTTTACTGGCATGCTAATATGTTTAGCTTCACATATGTTACTATATGTAATGTGACTCTAATGTATTAACTAAACCACTCAAATCATCGTTGTACAAGTAACACGGACATGAGCGACACCAAAACGGCAAAGTTGCACACTTTATCGAAGAATGAGCCTATAATATTGCTTTGATTACATTCTGTAGGATACTATCAACCATTTCAAATCATATCCAGCATAGTCCTTGACCACATAATTTGAAACTTGAAGCTGCTTAAAGTTACAGAAAAATAAAAAAAACTTCAAATACTCACCAAAGCAAGAAGACAAGTGCAAAACAGTAGAATATCTTCTATAGTACCATGTTGGGATGTCATATGTTCACTGAAACTATTAATTTGGTATTGATTTCTGATTTCCCAGACTCGTTGTACACAAATCCATTACAAAGATATGCATGAGATAACCTTGATCAATTATTTGCACTTTGTATACAAATCCATAAGTTGTGTATCTGATTATTTGCATATCCAATGGCAGCAGGTTGGACTTGTCCATTATTGATTAGGGGTGGAAACAGGTTATATTTTTGCCAGAAGCCCGGGGGGGGGGGGGGGGGGGTAACTGATATTTGTTTGCGGGTAACCATCCGAGTTCCGCAGGTCCTGAAGGTGACCAAAAATAGGCAAAAATAGGTGAAATGATACTCTATCTGAGACCATAAATCTACATATCTGTTCGAATGTATACCCTATCCAAGACCATACCTGTTTCAAACTTTAATATATGAGACCGTACGCAAATGTGACAAAATATTTATTACTAGAAAACATGGTAAATTGTAATTGTACACCATTTGAACACTCTTAAGAAGTGTTTCTAGCTAGGTATGTGAAGAACTTTTATCAGCAATAGTAAAGACACCACATAGTCATTCATTCAACCATTCTTTCTTAGTTTGATACCCTATCAGAGACTTAAATGTCAAATTTGATACCCTATGTGAGACATGCAGAGCCCCATGTTGATTTTGATACCCTATATTGCAAGTCTCGAGACTTGTACATTAATTCAATTGTCCATGATATACTTCTATAAAATGGGTATGGTATCTAGGCCTAAATATTATGTGCCTGCCTTAGTGGGTGGGGTATCTCTTACATTGATGGAAGATACGGGTATGTGCCGCCCTCAAGAACCCCTTTTCAAGCCTCCTCTTCCGCTCCCCGAGATGCTCATTTCAAGATTACTTCAGTTCCAAAGACCCCATTTTCAAAGTAAATGACAGTGTTTTACTAAGTTTTCAACTTTTTTTAGCGCATTTCATCTCAAATAAGCCCCCGAACAAATCAAAACTGGTATACTGACAGGTGGGTTTTTAAGCAAAAAAGTACATCTTAGAGATGCGTAAATCTTCACAGTTTAGCAGACCTCGGGGTACTAAAAAATCTTTTGGTGGTATGTGATATCCGCAAATGCGGAACTGGCTTTTAGTCAAAAATAGGGTCTATGGAACTGAATTTCCCGAACCGAGTTATCAGGACCTGCCGTTTTCCCATAAAATATGACTATGTGAACTGAAAATCGCTCAAAATTAGGTTGAAACTTAATAAAACACACTTTTGAGTCATTTTCTTTGAAAATGGGGGTCTTCAGAACTGAAGTAATCTTGAAATTAGCATCTTGGGGAGCGGGTACATATAAACTTTTGACGACCCATTGCCCCTCCCCCTTGCGCACCAGCATGAGGGAAAATGTATTGGTTACCCTCGGGTGGTTACCTTAGTGTTAAAATGACAGGACATACATAAATTATGTTGTTGAATATCTACAGAGCTGTAAATCATTCTTGTATATTTTAAAGAAATATGCCCTTAAGTTTAGATTATCCACACCAACAGGTGTTGTAGTTTTTCTGGACTTCAATAACAATTATATAACCCAAAAGTTATCTATTGGCTAAAAAAAGAAACAATTTTGCTTCATGTTGCATGCAAGTATTTTTTAACCAAAAATTACAGCATTGGTGTTTATTCTAAGAATAAAATGAAACAAATAGCCCATTTTGCACTTATTTTTTGATCTGCAGCATGAAACAAACTTGTTTCATTTTTAGCCTTTTATCAGAGCTGTATTTTTCTTGATTCGAACCCCTGACCCCCGCCATCCCGATCCAATGTCCAGCTATAGCAAGCCACTGAGCGTGGACTGCCTCGGCAGCAGTTCTGTGCCCATCTGTATCCGCCGTCTATGATGTATTTGGACTTGCTAATTCCTGATTTCTGCCTGTAGTACTTTGTAGTACGTGGGAGGGTAAGGGTTAATCAAAGCTGTATTATTCTTGAAAGTGATCTAACTTATCAAAATTTGGTTTTCCTTTTCATATGAAAGGGCAACACAACAACTTTTTTTTTGGGGGGGGGGGCCAAAAGCTTGAAAAAAAAAGAATACAAAATACCGTTTAATAGTTTAATATATAAAAAATAAATACAATATCCAATGTTTAATATGGTGATAACTTTTACAATATATTCATTTCAATTACTTAAAAATCTATCAAAATATGTTGAACATTTAATTTACAAAGTACTACCACATGGAAAGTTTGACAGCTACATTATATATAATAATACACATTTAAATACGCTATAGCGCTGGCTATTATTTATTATCGCCGTACAAGGGAATCGTCATGGCCATTGGTGCAGACCTATCAGCACTAAGGTTAAGTCCCCCCCCCAACAGCTCATGTCGATGAGGCAAGTGTGATAGTGGGGCTCAAACTAACAACCTTCTGTTTATGAGTCCTGGGGTCGATTTCACTAACGTTAAAATGCATCGTTAACCCATCGTAAGACCAAAACCCATTGTTAGCTACAACCACTTCTTGACCCCATGCAACATTAACAAAGGATTCGATTTTTCTAATGCAAAATTCATATATACCTTTAATACGATGTGGTGAACACTTCCGAAGGTTTTCATGTCTTTGTGATATGTAGTTGTAGTTACAAGCTAAATCCTTCGTAGCTATGATGCATCGTACATGTTAGTGAAATCGACCCCTGCACTGTTCCACTAGGCTATATCTGCTCAAATTAATCCCAAATACTAATAATACAGGGTGTTTTATAATGATTTGTACACAGTAGGAAAATTACTATCTAAATGTCATACTACATACAAGGACAAAGATGTAAATGACATTCAGAATATGGCGTGCAAGAGACTTACTTGCTGTTCATTTGACCTTTGTAAGGGGTGCACCATTAGATTTCCAGGGGGGAGGCAGAAAAAAAATTCATTCATAGTACTCATTTGACCGCCGTATATACTAAGGTTTCTGTCGACATGCCTTATATCGACATATATGTCCAAATAAAGCATATCTCGACATGTCTACAAAACTGGGCAAGTAAAATTTTATAAAAACTTAAGTTTAATTGTCAATTTATGGCTGTTTATTAGCAGTTGAGCTTTAAAGTGTTGCATAAATAATTTAATTCTGATTAGTTGTTCTTCATTTACAACCGTTTTAAAAGTTTTTAAGATGGTTCACAGCATAAAAGTTATAAAATATCAATTCTATATCATCCATATTGTCGTATGCAGAAAGAACTAGTATATTACTATAATAATGGTAAGTCTATGTCTAAAAACGGGTCATCATTGCTTATTCAAACAATTTCGTTTTCCCCACAAAAACCAATTTTTGATGTCAATTTTATGTCGACATTATGTTGACGTCAACAAAAATTATTGCGGCATGTCGACATGAAAACACAGTCTCGACAGAAACCTTAGTATATACCTTCAATGTTGCTCAGGGATGGCAAGTTATTGTAGCATGTGCGTATGTGCGCCATTCAAAGGCAGGAATCACAGGCAAACTGGCAAACGCATGCTTAGCGTAATTTTCAATACATGTGAACTAACATGTACACACTATATGCTTCAAGTCAGTATTTACACAATCTCCATGAGCAACAAAATTGCAGTGGGAACAGATTCCTCTGTTTCAGATTGCTTGAATGATACTAGTACTAGGCCTGTCATCGACAGAGCTTATGTCGACAGAGAGCATCGCCTCTTTCCACATGCAGTATCTCAAACTTTACCTGACTGCTAAGGCACTACTACATGATGGGTTATGTCGACAAATATATGTCGACACGGAAAAATGGTCCCAACAACAGCCGTAAGTAGTACACAACACCATTAATGAAGCTATCATATTTAAATCAAATCAGATACTACTAGTAAAAGAATGACAAGAAGTACACATCATACACTAGGACACTTAGTATACAATACTATTTTCTCCTCATTCCTTAAAACACCTTAAGCGCCAAATGGTGCAAATTGCACCAATTTTATGATTTCATTAATAGCTGCCTTATAGCAACAATTTTGAAATGTCAAGTTTAAATGCATTTATAACCAATCACAAAAACATCCATATTTTTCAAAAGTGTTATTGCTGCTCATGAATAAACTTATCAATTCTGCAAGTAGATCATGTATACAAATAGTAAATCTTCAGAAAAATGTGTCATTCAGGGAAACAATCAAATTTAACAAAAAATCAGCTATTAATGAAAACACCAAATTTTTGCCTTCGGCGCTCTTAGAGTTAACAAGAATCTGTGGATACCAGACACCAGATAGAGAATGCATACGGACAGAAATTTGGAATGCTATGTGTCTACTTAAAAAATTTCAGGCAAGACAAAAATGGTTACTTTCTCTAATTCTATTTTTTTTTAAATGGAATTACTAGAGTATCATTCTGAGATGTCCTATAGCATTTTCCACATAATCAACAAATCATTATCATAAAATATTATGACGTGTTGAATACAGTGAATCTTGTCATACAATGTAATTATATACTGCTGATAGAAATGGGTCTAACTTACTGATCCATCACCTAGTATAGTGTAGGACAGTGTAGAAGTAATGTTATATGCTTACTATACTGACCCATCACCTAATACAAGGTGTCCCAGGAAAAAACATACAATCTTTGTGAGTAATTTTCTTGGGTTTAACGGATAGGCAGAAAGTATGTAAAGAGTGCATTGTATAGCCCATGAATTGATCTTTCAGATACCGTTTGTTTCATTCAGGGTTGTCACCAGGCAACTTTTAGTGCCGGGTAAAATGTGTGTGAAATAGTAAGAAAATAGAAATTTTGATAATAACTGTTCAATTTTTTATTGATTCTTCAATGATTTTGTAACTTTTTAGCCTTGAGTGCCGGGTATTTTGACTCAAAATCAACCTGAGAGCTGGGTGGTCCCGCCCGCCACCGCCCGGTGTAGTGACAACCCTGGTTTCATTGTTTCATTTCAACCGATGGTGTACAACTAAAAGTTATGCTTTGTCAAATATGTGGATGTAAAATTTTCTGGTCCAATTTCACGATTTTGTAAGTTCCCCTTGAATGATGTTCCATTGAGTATTTACATTGATCTGCTAACTCAACCTTGACAATAATTTACTAATTTACTATGTGCATGCTTTCTTTTATTTATGCTGAAAGAATGAACAAATTTGATGTAAAAATAAGAGAGATATGATAATTTTTCAAAGGCGACCCATTTTTATTCCATTTAGAAACACCCAAATATTTGATAAAACATAACTTTGTTGTAAAATTCCGATTGATATGAAACAAACGGTATCTGAAAGTTCAAGTCATTGGCTATAAAATGCAACCTTTACATACTTTCTGACTATCTGTTAAACCCAAGTAAATTACACACAAAGATTGTAAGGTCTTTTCTGTGACACCTTGTAGTAATGATAATACTGCCTTGGAGCAACATCCTTCCTACTGCAGAGTTTAACAAGGCTGGACATCAGCACCCGCCCGAGAGCCAATGGCAGGTAACTTTGGTGTTGGGTGGGTAAAAAATGAAAGTTACCTGCTCGACATGGCGGGTAGTTTTTTTGTTTTTTTTGTATATGTTCAGTCCAGATGTGTCTAAATTTGCTGCACCATTTGTAGTAAAATTTGATTTTTGAGAGGTTTGTGATGTTTTATATATAAAATTGTTAAAAGTGGGGCTGGTAAATTTCTTGTCAGCCAGGTTAGGGGGGAGGTTGTTCTCCAAAAAAATTTTGTATGGGGGTGTGCCACACAGACTTTGCAATAAGGACCGTTCTCTATACCTCAAAAAGGCAATTTTGCAACCTTCACCATACCATTTTTCTACAAAAAACACCAAATTTGGGCCAAATTGGGTGCTTTTTAAGACAATTTTCCAAAAAAAAACCCAATTTTTTTCATTTGGGCACATTAGGTCTGTGACAAAAACCCATCCATCGATATACCTAAAATGGCAAAATGATACCCCAAAACCGTGGCACATACCCGTATATCAACCTAATGTGAGAATCCCCCCCGGGGTACTTGCCCGACTGGCTGTTACGAAAAATTACCAATGTCCAGTCCTGACTGACCATCACCTGATAATGTAATTTCTACCTTGCAGTGACATCTCAGGACCTATAATGCTAACCCATCACCAAATATAGAGTATGATATGCCTTGGTTTAAAAATAATAAGGCTCAAAATAAGCGAGAGAATATGTGTGGCTGTCCAGCCCATATGAGCCTTAAATGCCTGAAACTTCATTTTGCACTTCAGTTGAAAATACATGTCAAGGTCGTAATTTGCCGAAATTGATTTTTTTGACAGATTCACAATCCTTGTACTTACAAAATACCAGCAAAGTTTTATTTCAAGAAAATGATAGGAAATGTGAACTAAATCTGCATATTTTTAAGACAATCAACAGAAAATATAGGGCTTACTGATCTGAACATGTTTAACTCAAATATATGTTTTAATCCCTAGTTGACAACCTTTGACGTACCATAACTTGACTTCTGGAAATCGTGTGAAGTTCAAAGCATGGTTTTTGCAAATAATTAAAAACGTGAAAATGACGAGAGGTGGCATTTACAGCTGGTTTGGGATGGACAGTCACATATGCATCCCTGAGAGATACTTACTCCATAAGGCAACATTAAACATTTATTCCCTGTTAAAAGGCTAATTTTTATGGTTAAAAAACACCGTAACAAATCTTAAGTTTTGTCTTACAATATATTACATCCACAGCAGCATTGGTGTGGATAATCAGGGGCATACACCCTGTGCTCATATCCATAAACCCAAAAGCGGGTGTTGACATTCTTCCACGTATATGCAACTTCGGAAACCGGGACTGACCGTAGATTATGACGCTGCATCAAGATACGCTCATTAGATGCGCCCATCCGCCAGGCACGATGGTGTTCGCTAACTAATAGTGCGGAATTATCATTGACTTGTTGCACCGAGTGCTGCGAGATTGGTTGTACAATAGGTAATGTTTGCTGAAAGACAACTTCTCCGCTGACATCTCTGATCAGTTCAGCTGGCATATCGGTCTCTTCCAAGATATAATCGCTGGAGTGGTTTGTGAAATTCACATCTAGCATAATGAAATGGCGTAAGGATCTGGATCCCTTACAAATAGGACATGTGACTTGACCAGAACCATGACACATCGAGCAAGTCACTTTACCACTGCCTGAACATCTGAAGCACCTTTTATTTTGCCAACGGTCATTTTGTCTGACACGCCTGTACCCTTTTCCGTGGCACGAACTGCACTTATATTGACCACGTCCTGAACATTTGCTGCATGTAATCAATCCACTACCGCTGCATCTGAAGCAGGGTTTTATTACAGATGTGTGAGGTACTTCAACTTCACGGTGATGCGTTTCAAACATGGTTGTTGGGTTGCAGATTATTTCCCACGGCAATGGCGCTCTTCCACAATCAGGTCCATCAACAGGACCACCCTGATATGGCAGATGCGTTCTTCGCGTACTTCGTGCCTCTGTAAATGTCTCAAGTTGGTAATGAAGTCCTACAGACGGCAACACTCTGTTTATAGTCATATACTTTGCCGTCCGGCTGCCATAGCAACAACGCTCATCAACAAAGGTGAGAATAGCATCTCTGACAATTTTTTCGCTAAGCTCATCAGGTGATATGAAGCTTTCATTTGTCCCTTCTGTTTCTAACGGGGGTTCATACGGAGGTGGCGGTACATCTATAGTCATATTATATGCCGCGCTTTCGTAACCCGGGATTGGTTGAAAGCTTTCTGTGGGGTATTGAGGTCCATCATCAGCCAAAACAGAAGTGCTTCCATGGTGTTCGAGACTATCAAATGTAGCTTCACTAGGAATATCACTCCAAAGCTCCACCAAGTTACCGCTATGTCCTGTTTCAGTTTGCCCACTGGGTGGTGCAAATGGTTGCACCGGTGCAGCAAGGAATGGCTGATGAATATCAACTTGTGCCAATGATGCGCATTCAGCATAAGATGGAGGCTCCGTACTGCCAGGTTGACTCCCTGCAGCTGGATAGGCATGCTGACCCACAGCTGGGTAATCAGTAGCTATATCATCCATGACAATAGATCAAACAAAAGATTTCAAAATTTTCAAAATTCAAGACTCCTCTTATGAGGACTAGCTCTTTGACCAAGTTGACATCAGTTGCAATTATCTATGTGATTGAAATAGAAATGGTCAAATTCTTTAATTACATATGATATTAGCATATTTCAGGAATTGAGGAAAATTCACTCAGCATTTCATTTTCAAATTTGGTGTTCACGTGATGTAATTTTTGTTTTTTCTCTGGACAAAGAAATCAGTTATTCTATTGAAGATGTTAGAGTGAAAGTTCAAAAGCACCAATTCCATGTTTCCAAGTCCACAAGTAAATATCTACGAACAGTTAGCAATTATTCTGTTATTCCGTAAACATACTACTTTCATGTATATTTCATGTCAAGTTGTGTTTGAAAATCCATTCCATAAGAATATATTTTTGTTTAATATTAAAAATCCATGGCCAGGACATTTTCCAATCTTGCAGTGTTAAGATAATTCTATGTTATGTAAAAATATCGCTTAATCGTAAATCACTAACTTAAAAATCCAATTCAAAATCCAGCAGGTAAATGTTGGGAAGTATTACCAATGTAATTCCACATAGTCAAAAAGTTTGTGAATCAATCTGCACTTAGTTTGATTTGTCATTGCATTGTCATATGCCATATGTCAATTCCACTTGGTTTCTAGTTCAGTATAATAGTAAACCTCACCAATGTAGAACAAAAATAGAAAGTCATTGGGTACTTGCATTTGACTTGGCTAAGGCCTTTGACGACATCAATGAGTTTTCTTTTTCTTTGACAGCATGGTGAATGCGATAAATACACCTGCAATTAAAATGAAAACGAGAAAGAAGATACAAAAGATGGTCATTTGTAAAAACAAAATTAGTTTCAAAACAATCTTATCATTTATCTTCAATGAACAAAAGCAGTGTACACCTCCTCAGACTTTCCCCTAAAAAATCAGATTCACATTGATGTAAGGAAATGCCCCTGTGTCATTTTAGTTGCTATGCAGTACTCTCTTCATACTTGTTGTCACTTGATGGCTATAGCTTTGCAGGTTTGATGTCTGTTTGTTTTACATTTTGCTTCATAGCTTAGGTTAATGAAGAATTTTTGTAGTTTGGTAGTTTTTGTCATTTTGTCATTATGGATTACATAATTGACTTACAAGTGGCTTGCAGCTACAATACCGGAAGCAATAAGTTTCAAAAATATAGTAAAGGGACAAAGCCAGAAAACTACGTGTGTATAAGGCATTTTATCCTTTAGTGTACACAAATTCTGCAATATAATTGGTCAAACATATTTTAAACAAAACCCATATTCATGATTTTCAGAAATAAAAATAAGTCAAACATTGAATATATCCCATATTCTGTGACTCATACACAAACACTTAATTAATTGATATCAAATGAACTAAAAATGTGTTTGTGCGTCGTTTAAGTTGCTGCGTAAGAGTGTAACGCATATGGAATGCAGCGTTTACGCATTGGTCTTGATGCAAGCGTACACGCCTAGATCAATATGCGCACAAGCGCGTGGCATGGCTGTTGACTTGGGGCTTTTCATACTTTGTTTATAAAGCTTTTATGATTAAAATTTCGTTTTTGATGGTAGGTTTACCAACGAGATTACAGAATTCATGTACACATAAAAGGATAAAATTGTTGTCCCTGCTTGTTCTCACGAAATACGGGCAAATATCTAGGGTCTGGTGCCATATTCCATTAGGCCTGTCGACCTCATGGAATATGGCATCAGACCCTACATATTTGCCCGTATTTCATGAACAAGCAGGGGGTAACTAATAGTATCCATAGATATAAAGTTGGGTGACTCCACGTTACATCAAACTTATGTGGGAATACAATTATGATGAAACTGATAGATGTGTTTCACAATGTGTTAATAGCAACAATATATGTACTGACGTGTCGGACAGAATTCCAATGAACAACTAACTTTTACTATTGAAACATCGTGAAACACATTTATTAGTTTCATCTTCATTTAGTAGTTTCATCCATAGGCTGTTCCCATGTTGCGTGTGCCCTTGTTTCGTTTTCCACTGTTCCTAATAGCGACGCGCTACACTAACAATAAACTTTGTTTTGCTTAGTAATCATTTCTCCGTGCTACAAGGCCAATAGGAACCATATCTGCCGAACACAAGACCACTGAGGTTGTTTTTCACATGTTCGCAGGCTTTTTCCCCTAGTGACTCCCTACTTCTGCGTTTACGTGACACGCAACGCCAATGTTGCGTTTATGCACTTCACTTTGATTGGCTCAAGATAAATCAACTGTTGTTGTTTATATATTTTGACCTTAGCGTAAACGCAGAGGTATGAAACCACCAGGCCAAAAAGCCCACAAATGAATGAAAAACAACCTACAGATACATTATACAAATCGTTAGCATTGTACAATTAAAACTCATAAACAAAGATAAAATAATCATTATTATGACATTAGTAGCCAGGTGTACAAAGTATTGTGTCTATATAGCTTTAGATGAAGATATTTATTTGAAAATATTGATACATACGATTGAAAATTTAATGAATCAGAGCGCAATTTTTATACATAATTTGTTAAGATCTTGTTTGTGTATGATGTTGTAAAAAAATTGTCAGGTCTTAGTTATGACTACTACATATCAAATAAATTAGTTGTGCAACCGCAAGGCAAATACTACCATATAGAAGGGCCCAGAAAATTTTGGGGGTATATTTCCCTTTCCATAAGAGAGGGTATGCAAAATCACTGATGTAAAAATGTTTGTTTTTGAACTTTTCGTCTTTGATATAGTTGCCATCAAAATGTTTGGTCATCAAAATCTGAGCTTACCTAATAATATGAGAACAGCAATTCCTCCAACTAGTGGTATGAGAACAGCATAGATCTTAGGCAAGAAGAATTGGTGAAGAAAGTGCTCAGCTTCAACAAATGGCTACAAAAAATCAGAAAGAAATTGCTTAATCTGAGAAAAGATGTCAAACAATTTGCCAAAATTGTTAAAATATACGTGCCTAGTTCTAGATAAAGTCAAAACAAGTTTAAAGTCAATACAAGTGTGTCAATTATAGGTTTTACGTAGTAAAATCGGGATTTTACAAATTTGAGGCTCAAAAAATTTTGATTTTAGAATGAAATCTGAAAAATTGTATATAATTATCAATTGTAGTTTGTGGATCATAAATTTGTGAGCACATAGAGGGTAGCATTCATGCAGTAGCCTCACATGTGGGCATACATTTACAAGGTGGTTACAGTTCGCATCTATACATATGACTTTCAGTATATGTGTTCAACAATTACTGCTACACACAGTATAATAAAATAGATTCTTGGCAGCTGGGTCGGATAAATGTATGTCACATGACATGGAATATTTCTATTCCATTTCTGGATTTTTAATCAAAATTTGGATTAAAGGTACAAGTTTCCACTTACATGGTTATTCCTGCCTCACCTATAACATGGTTTTTTGAAACACATAGAAAAATACAAAATCATGATCAAATGATAATGACATAACAGTTTGTGGGTCGCATCACATACCAGTCTACATGACATTTTTGACTTTTTTTGAGAAAATTTGCATGGATTAATATTGATGATTTCTTTAAGTCTACCAAGTTACATACCTTAATTTACTCTAATTAAACCAGATATAATTAATCAATTTTAGTCTATATGCGTTTTCTTGAAATTAAGCGTTTCACATACCGGTCTATATATGTAAAAATTACATAGATGTTTGAATAGCAATTAAGTGCATCACATACCGGTCTATATAACAAATAAGTGCAATACACACTAGTCTATACAGGGTGTCCCAATAAACATTGTGCATGGGGATCAAGCTAATTTTCTCAGACGTTTGTTTGACTATCTTCTTAAAACACATATCATTTTGAAGTTCATGCCTTTGTCTATCATTATTGAAAATTTGAAGAAAATCCATTGATGCAAACCAGAGATATGATTGATTTGTTAGCTTAACTTGTATCATTTTCCTCCTGCCAAATGGAAATACTAATGTTAACAAAGATCTTCGAAACATAGGCTTCATACAAAACTATTACGCTTGAGTAGTTAACAATCGAAAACAGACATCACAAACCTTTCTTATAATCTTCAATGAACGATCATAGAAAGGCAATCTAGCTTTGTGTCTTTTCTTTCTTTGTCTTTAAGTTATTTACCAATTGTTTTTCCTTTTCTTTAAAAAAATATGGGTACAATATAAATTTATGGTATACTTTTTAATGCGTTCATTATGCTTTTTATATGCTAGTTCTTACAATGCTTCCCAACAATTATAAAATGTTTTTATGTGTTTACAAATCGTATAAATTGATGACATGATATTTTGCTTTGTGGTATAGCCAATATTGTTTTCAATCTTTCTGGATAGCTCTTTAAAATTAAAATTATGAAAGTGTATCTTTCTTCACATGTCCAATTTAAGTCCTTTGGTCATAAGTGATCTGTGTGTCTTTCACTCTGTTTTCCTTGATTTGATACACGTTCTTCCCTGCTTTCAATTTCTCTAATGACAAACATTCCTAAAACTTGAAATAGATTCATCAGGATTGTTCATTAAAGTCAATTGAAAATAGTTCTTGAATCAAATCCAATATGAAAATTTGGTACTCACTAGATAATTTTACTGGTGTTTCAAACTTCTAGAAACACCAGACCAGAGTGATCAAGACTCCTGACAGCAGTCAAAAATTATCTAGTGAGTACCAAATTATTATATTGGATTTGATTCAAGAACTATTTTCAATTGACAAACATTCCTCTTCATTGTCATAAGCGCTCGCACTCCACTTCTTCGTCATAAGGCTCATACTTTATTATCAATTTATCAAGCGTTAATGATGTGTAGATCCTTTCAACATTTTTGTTTAATGCTTAACCATAGGCATTCTCCTTGTGCAGAAGGAAAATGACAAAATTAGCAATATCTCTGGTTTGCATCGATGGATTTTCGTGTATCAATAATGATGAACAAAGGCATGGTCTTAAAAGTGATATGAGTTTTAAGACGCTAGTCTGAAAACCTTCTGAGAAAATTAGCTCTATTCCCATGCACAATGTTTATTGGGACACCCTATATAGGGCGATCTATATGACATTTGCCCTTTGAAAGCGCATCACATACAGATCTATATAAAGATTTACCCATAAATTTCCTACACCATTATGCCGTTAAAGTAAAACTAACAGTTTTCACAAACTGATCTATAACTTCAACATGAAATAAATAATATTAGCATATCTTATTCTGGTAAATGTTGTATTACCTTGAAAAATTGAAATGTTTTGAATACCATTCAACACAACTTATGACATTTTTTTCACTACAAAATGGATCTTGAGCTCAGTTTCATCGGATAGAATTTTAAATGCGATTTTCTCGAAATATGTGTTTCGCTATATTTCGCGGTATGTGATGCGACCGATAAATTGTATGCCAAGGTATCCAAAATTGATTTTTGACATGCTTCCTTAGAATCATTCTGCCTATATAGATACTTACACAAAAAACATAAAATATACATTATATCTAAACTTACTCACCAAGATTATCACCCAGATTGTGTAATAGGAGAAAACAAGGCCAGCGAGTGCTACCATGCCAAGCCCTACAAGCTGATCTAGCCCAGTAGCCTGAAAGCAAAAATCACATATATCATAAATATTCAATAAGTAAGAGAAAATGGCCAAGGCTAGTGAGTGCTAAAATGGCGAGAAGAGTCTAAGCTAGTCCATCTAGATGGACCTCACAAACAAACGTGAAGCGTGAGGGTATATGATGGACCTCGCAAGCGAACGCAAAATAACCATCTTGCACATAAAATCTCTATTTGTTTAGCTAGAATTGACTGGTCACCAATTTTCTAAACGAAAACCCAGCAGGGGGTTTACAGTGTAAGTTGATGGACCACGTGCCTACAGCGCTCGCTTGTGAGGTCCATCTAGATCAGCAGTTCTCAACTAGTTCTTACAACGCGCCACAAAAATTAAAAACATTGTAGAGGAAAGCGCCACTCTTGCCTATTCCTCAGTGTATTCCTAATGTATTTCTTTGTTTTAAGAGAGTGTCAAAGCTCCAATTAGTACATGTCAAAGTACCAAATTTGGCACGCGTGCCGCTAGTTGAGAATCCCTGATCTAGATGGACTACAGCTGTCTAGTGCAAAAGCCTGTAAGTAAGGCCATTTACATAAATTTAATTGTTCAACTTAAAACTCTCCTGCTCTTGAAAAACTAATGCGAAAAGTGGCTTTTACTATAATTATTACTTGGGTTTTTTTTAATTTTTTTTCATGTATCCAAGTCCCATGGGAATCGGTCAAAGTATGTGAGAAAAGTGGCACAATGAAAAAGGTTAACATTGTTAACCACGCCAGACAGACAGACAGACACACATACTACCAAAGTAATCCATATGTGCTTATCTTTCAGACGACACAAAAATAAAGGTTCAGTGAAAGCCCTGGTAATTACAGGCCTGTAATGGCTGACGCTATCTATATATAGACCATATCGATAATTGACTTAATTCCGCAGTTGATGGGGTAAATCCACAGAACCGGACGGGGAATCGGAACTCAGAACGAGGCCAAGTATGATAAACACACTACTTGCTCTCGCTCTGAGTTCTGTTCCCCGTCCGATTCTGTGGATTTACCCCATCAACGGCGGGAGTATGTCAATTATCGATATGGTCTATATGGGCCACCCAGGAGGAGTACTCAGTACAGAAGTGATTATGGGGATGTGCTGCAAACTAGGGTAGCAATATCAAGCTGTCTGGTATGCCAATGGTTCCTTTTTCTTTGCAAAATGTGGTATTTTGATGGGTCTCTTTTTCAAAATGTTCTGAAACTTGCTCCAAAATGTTCCCAAATTTCAAACAAAAATCAGCCTAAATTTGTGCCAAATTTAGCGTAAATTTCCGGAATTTTTTTTCAATTTTTGTATAAATTTGACTCAAATTTGGGCATTTGGTATATGGATGGGTCTCTTTTCTTGAAAATTGGTATATACATGGGTGGTACTTCGCATTTCCTAACGGCACACCCCTACCAAAACCAAATTTGAGCAAAGTTTGTTGTTTACATTAACTTGTATTTGTTTATTCAACATAATATTTTGTTAGCATAACAAACAAACATTTATGATAAACTTCTGAACTTAATTTGCCTGATGTGTGGTAGTTGTTGTTATTACAGATATTGTGGCAGTATCAAAGTCCTAAACTATAGAGCTATCTCACATGACAACAAGCTGGCTTTGAAAATGGCCATTCAGCAATTAAGCTTAATACTCATTTTCATATTTTCATTCATAACATGCTCATGTGCAGTGTCGTGTGTCAAAGATGATGCTTGTAAATGTACACTGGATGATGGAAGTAAAAGGTTTTTTGATTTGTCAAATATTTCTTCTAGGTCAACTTCTAAAAAAGAACCATATTTCCAGGTAGGAACTCCTGGTGGTACGGATTATTATGACCCGTGTGAGCCATTTACAATCGCCGATTCAGGTGGTGTTTGCGATGGAGTTGCTGGATGTCACATGGAAAATGATGAAGGACAACCCACATACTCAAATATTGCCAAGCATGACCGAGTTGTATTTGATTACAATGATGCTGGAGAAAACTTAGTGCTAGCTTATGACAATGGTATGTACATTGCAGTTATTGTGAATACTAAGTCACATGGCATGTCACCTCCTTCATGTATTTTTATAACACAAGGTACTCTTCATGTGGGATAATTCAATCATGGTCCCAAATGGACGGAATAGATCAAAAATGCACCCAAACGCCTTGAATAAACACCAAAAAGACCGAATGAAATATTGCTATTTGCAGTACCTTTGGTCTCTCTTGTGCTATTTTCTGGGACTATTAAAGACCTAGTGATCAATGTTGAACTCCATATGGCCCATATCACAGTAATCGCCAACTTCACAGTAATCGCCAACTTTTTGTCAACCTGGGGGTTATTTTTTCAAACTAAATAACATACTTTGTCATATGTTTACAAATGTGCATAAGAGTGCAAATTTTAAGAAAAAATAGAAAGCACACCTTAATCTTTTCCCTTATATTGATTTTTTCGATCAAGAAGTATGAAAATTGAGTCATTTTTGTAAAAAATGCAAGTAGTTTCTTTGGAAATTTATCTCTAGTGCCAAAAGAAATTAGACTTTTTTTCATCATAAATGTCAAATATGTACCTTTAGGCAATTCAAGCTGAAATATGAATATATTCTAGCTCAAATTTTGACAATTTTATGACATTTTTTGCTGTTATTTTTGGCCAAAAACAGGTTTTTGACATAAAAAAGTTTTGTTTAAGAAATCAAAACAGTGACAAAGCAGAGTAATTTTTCATGGATTTATTAGTTAGTCTAAAAAATATTTGTACCAAATGCCAGCAAATCTCAACCATTTAGTTAGCAGATAATAAGATTTATGTCCTAAGTGTTGGACGTGACATGTCAACGGAATTTTGACTTAAAATGCTATCTTTTTGACATTTATTAAAAACAAAAACGAATTTTAAGGTTTTGAAACGATGCACCACTACAAACTTTCCATATTGAATGCTTTATTTTATATTTATGCTCTTCCAATATTCCAAAACGGTGAAGTTTTTTATGGTTGGACGTGACAAACTGTGTTGGACGTGACAAGAAAAAATAGAAAGCACACCTTAATCTTTTCCCTTATATTGATTTTTTCGATCAAGAAGTATGAAAATTGAGTCATTTTTGTAAAAAATGCAAGTAGTTTCTTTGGAAATTTCCCCCCCCCCCCCCCCGCTTCGTAAGGCCCTGGACGATTTACTCAAAAGTATATTTTGAGACAATCCAATATCAAAATCGTACCCTTCATTAAATTTCCTTTCAGAAAATGTATACTTTAAAAAAAAATTAAATAATTTTACAAAATATTAACACTTTTACAATAAAAAAAAAACCCTCTGAAAACAAGGGATTGACTGTGCCCTTAAGGTGTCTGGTCCATGATAGATCTGACTGAAATTTCCTGCTAAACATTGGCATGAATTATATTTTATCAATGTAAAACCGATTTTTAACAAAGTCACCAGACTCATTTTTGCATGTGAGTTAGTTTTAAAATATAATTTTTTTGTCAATTTTTTCACAAAATGTGCGGACAAGTATGTTCTTTCAATTAAAATAATACAAATTGGGGGTCACTGACCTATTTTTCACAAAATACATCGCGGTCCCCGGACCGCTAGTGTCGTCTGTCATAGCGGTTTTAGAAGAATGTACATGTCCCGGGTACAGGTTTGCATTTTTTTTAAAGATTTTTTCCAGAAACTGATTCATGCACCTTTAATTGGCATTTTTCAGTGAAACGCTTGAGGGGGATTGTGATATAATGACCTCTATACATTTCAAGACCTAATTCCAATTTTTATTTTTACTTTTTAATTTCAGAAAAATGAACCACACACCTTTAACATACCAAAATCCATGCACATTTTAAGTTTTAAATTTCAGAAAAATGAACCACACACCTTTAACATACTAAAATCCGTGCACCTTTAATAAATACAAAAACTTTCCAGAAACTGATTTATGCACCTTTAATTGGTATTTTTTCCAGAAACTGATCCATTCACCTTTAATTGGCATTTTCAGTGAAATGCTTGAGGGGCATTGTGATATAATGACCTCTAGAATACATTTCAAGACCTAATTCCAATTTTTATTTTTACTTTTTAATTTCAGAAAAATGAACCACACACCTTTAACATACCAAAATCCATGCACCTTTAATTAGCATTTGTCAGCGAAGACCCTACATGGTGTAGACCCTCCCCTTCACCAACTTTCATCAAAATTGTATCAAAGTTCCATGAAAATCTAACATAGTATATGAATTTTGTGATCAATCTTATTATTTCAACCATCAGCAGGCATTGACCTCTGGTGACCCCTTGTTGATCTTTGACCCCATTTCAGTTGGGACCATATGTGTGCCCCTACCCAAGGACCATTGTGTCCAAGTCCCATGGGAACTGGTCAAAGTATGTGGAAATAGTGGCAAAATGAAAAAGGTTAACATTGTTAACCACGACAGACACACATACAGATAGACACACACACCCACAGACACACATACTACCAAAGTAATACCTATGTGCTCATCTTTCAGTCGACAAAAAAAAATGAGAAAATTTGACATTTTTAGGCTTCAAAACACTATTCTGTGTATCCTGCGCATGTGTGTTGCTGCACTTGCGACAGTAAAACAACTGCGTACCAGTACTCGTGGACTAGACACTAAGATGCCTATATCAGTTCAGCGGAACTCACAATTCGGATACGTATCCGAATTCAGATACTCTGTATCACAATTCTGATACCCGTATCCGAATATGGATTAAAAACAGCTGAAACAGGATAATATTCAGCTTCGCCGCGCACCATACCGGTATGTATAAAAGTCGATAACATTTATCATCATTTTTCATCTAAATTCTATCAAAGTATTGGCCAAATTATTTTGCCTTCTGTGATAAGAAGCTATCAGGACATGTTTCGAAGCTGTTCCGCTGGAATTGCATAGATGAAAATGACATTTCCACAGATACATTTATCATAAATGCAAGAAAGATGTTATACATGTACTTGCCAGCTTGCGCCATCGATTTATTTCCTGCGCCACAACAGGAGTATCAGAATTCAGATACCCCTCCATATCCTTATTCGGATACGAGCATCACAATTTGGATACGAAATGTGCGTGGGTATCCTAATTCGGATACGTATCCGAATTGTGAGTTCCGCCGAACTGATATATAAATATGCAGTGTTGGATGAAAACATATTAAATACAAAAAATATGTGACTCAAATAATTGCTGTTATGTTGACCTTGATATGCTCATCCAACCATGACACCAACCACAACTAATTCAGTGTTATGGTTGGATGAACAGATCGACTATTATACTGTCAAAACCTGATTTTACCTATTACAGGTGGCACAGGTGGCGATTCCATCACATTAGATGTTGTCTTGATCTGCACAGTAGACACCCAAGATATTTTGGAGATACAAGATTACACCCCAACAAGCTACAGATACCTTTTGCTTTCCCAATATAGTTGTCTTCAAAAACCAGGAGGTGGTGGTGGAGGAGGAGGAGGGAATGGTGGTTTGAGTGCTGGAAGCATTCTGTGCATTATATTTAGTGTGTGTGTCTTTGTTTATTTTATAGGAGGTAAGTAACTCCATAAATATTTACTACTGATAAAAATATAACAAATAGGTGGCTATCTTTTGAATTTGAAGTGCTCAGTCACATTAGAGGAGAAACAAATTTAATGAGCAACTACGCAATGATTGTAAGCGAGGGTATCCCACTTTGGGTCTATGGTGCCATCATAATTATTACCCCATTTTTGTATACCTCAACTTCACTTCCTGATACAAATGTTTATAGTATTCTCTGGGGGTCCACTAGCCAATCCGATGGTTCACTAGTCCGAACGCTCACTAGTCTAAAAATGTTATTCAATGGGGAAATAAAATATAACCTTAAAAGGGCTCTCTAGTAAAAAAACAGCTCTCTAATCGGAAGGCTCCCTAGTCCGAATAGGAAAATAGACTCGTCAGTCCAAAGTTTAAAAATGGCGCGCAAGTCAAAATTTTAAAATGGCTCACTAGTCCTAATTTTAGAAACAGCTCGCCAGTCCCAAATTTCAAAAAATGGTAATAGAATGCACATATTTTTGCTATCTGGACTAGCAAGCTGTTTTAAAAAATTCAGACTAGTGAGCTAGCTGTTTTCAAAATTTGGATTAGCAGGCCTATTTTAATGATTTGCAATAGAGAGGCTATTTTAAAATTCGAACCAGAGAGCTGTTTGAGGAACATGCGACCCTCTGTCTATGAGAAAATGTAAGTTAACATTTGGGTTAATATTTGGATTGACAATTTTCATCAAAGACACACAGATGCACGGACACACAGATACATGCATGCAGCCCATTTTATAGTCCCTTTTCAAACTTGTTTGGCGGGGTCAAAAATGATGCATCTATTAGTGAGTTGCCTAACTTTTATCCTGTAAAAGCAGCTAAAGCGTTCTTGTTCGTTTTTAATGAACTACTGTATCACACTTGCAGTGCCTAAGCTTCATCATTCCTCATTCATAGCCTCTTAATTTATTTTTCCTTTAGGTTTCATATTCATGGCTGTGGTCCAGAAGAAATCGGGAAAAGAAGCTATTCCAAACTACGACTTCTGGATTACAGTTCCAGGTCTCATCAAAGATGGCGCTATGTTTTCTACTTCGTGTGTGTCAAACAAATCTTCAGCAGACCATCAAACTCTACCAAGCGACAGTCATGAAGGTGCTGATGCATTTTCTGGCGGGGATAGTGATGGAAGTAAAAAAACTGCTTATGATGCAATTTAAAAGGATCAACCATCAAATTACTTTGAGTTTCACTATAGGCCGAGGATATTGACACGATCATCATGTCTATAGCCAATTTGGATATTGACACGATTATCGCATTGTTCTTTTTTTATGGACAACAGCATATGCCAATATGTTAATGGATCAGTTTATTGAAAATGGGGTGCACGGTTTATGTTTACTTATATAGAATGTGTTATAGTTCCAAGCTGTTCCACACAAAACTCAAACCCATATAGTAAAACTTTTTTCAAGATCTTTGTTTGGAAAATAGTATGTGTTTATGTTTCAAGTTCGTCTTGGAGCAATAGCTTTTACTAGATATATAAGAATCATTTAAATGAATGGAGATTGACCTTAACCACCATAATCATCAAAACATGTAGCTCACATGGTGTATTTTCCACTGTGGGTGACCATCATAATCTGTGTGAATCCTATTACAGAGGGCAATAATACTGTTTACATTAAAAATGTTGCTTTCATAAATGTGTGAATGCCATAATCATTGTCAAAAATCTGACATCAATATGTCCTCAATATAAGTGTCTGATAAAATAACACAATGAGGCTAGGTATACACTAGCAGTTTAAAGTATTTCCGCACCAACACATTATTCAGTCATATCTCACAAGGCGTTTTTATGGAAACCTATGTTGCTTTTGGTCAGATCTGATAGGTAATCTAGTTAGGTGTAACATTTAGCTCAGAATTGGATCAACCCTCTCACGTACGGGTAGGGGCAACAACACAAATGGGTCAAAAAACATGATTTTTAGGTCAAATTTCCGCTCAAGTTGAGTGGTCATATGGAATGTGTATATGTAATAGAGTGACAATCAGGCAATTAAATGTCCTGGTCACGCTTGACCACGCCAAGAAAATGCTTGGAAGCAAACAAAAAATGATCCTTCAAGGCCCCATCAGTTTACAAAAATAGGGCTGTGATGAATGTAGAGTGTTTTGTGACGGTATATGACAGATTGAAAACCTCTTAAAACTTTTTAAAATGTCATATACCGCCAGGGACCATCCCACTTTTACCACAGCCCTATTTTTGTAAATGGGTGGCGTCGAAGGACTATTTTTCGTTAGCTTCCAAGCATTCTCTTGGCGAAGTCAAGCGTGACCAGGACATTTCATCACCTGCTTGTCACTCTATTACATATACACATTCCACATGACCACTCAACTTGAGCGGTGAAGTGACCTTGACCCAGGTGTGGTCAAATCATATTTGAGTGGTATATGGAATGTGTATAAGTAAATGAGTGACAAGCAGGCAATTAAATGTCCTGGTCACGCCTGACTTCTCCAAGAGAATGCTTGGAAGCAAACGAAAAACGATCCTTTAACGTCCCCCAGTTTACAAAAATTGAGCTGTGGTAAAAGTGGAATGGTCCCTGGCGGTATATGACATTTTAAAAGGTTTTAGGAGGTTTTCAATCTGTCATATACCATCATAAAACACTCCACATTCATCACAACCCTATTTTTGTAAACTGGTGAGGCGTTGAAGGATCATCTTTCGTTTGCTTCCAAGCATTCTCTTGGCGTAGTCAAGCGTGACCAGGACATTTAACTGCATGCTTGTCACTCAATACATATACACATTCCATATGACCACTCAACTTGAGCTGTGAAGTGACCTTGACACAGGAGTTGTCAAATCAAATTTGACCAAAAAATCACGTTTTTCGACCCATTTTTGTTGTTGCCCCTACCCGTACGTGAATTGGTTGATCCCATTCTGAGCTCAATTTTACACCTAACTAGATTACCTATCAGATCTGACCAAAAGCAACATAAGTTTCCAGATAGTTTCCTTAAGTTATAAACGCCTTGTGAGATATGGCAGAATAAAGTGTTGGTGCAGAAATACTTTTAACCGCTAGTGTATGTAAATATAAAGTACCACCAAAAAGTAACGCGACATAGTTTGGTACCCATTTTTACTTAAACTGGTTTAACCCAAGTACAAAAACGAGACACAATAAGGAAATTGATATATTCCCCTGCATGTAGATGCCTCATTGACCCCAATCCAGTCAATAATAGCGGCATGGCTGCATTCCAAAGAACAAACATGTGTTTCAAAAGTTGCAGCAAACGCATTCATCTTTGTAATAAGTGGCATGGGTACAAGGCCATTTATGGCGGGATTTTTGAAAAGATTATTTTACCACGAGGAGCATATCTTAAGTACAGAGTTAACATAAAACTCAGACCAACAACAACACTGAATGGACTTAGACGCATTCTTCTGAGAGAGTGGGCCGCCATTGACCAGAACCGCATAAGGCGTCTGATCCACAGTTAGTATGAGGAGGCGTTGCATGGCCGTTGTAAATAAAAGAGGTGGACATACAAAATATTGAATAGCTGACAATAAACATGCATAAAAACATGATTATTAAAAGAATTAAAAACATTGAAAAAGAAGGTTATCTGTGAACATCGTATTGTCTTAAATTGCAACATTGTAAAATCAGAAGGACATTTTTGAAAGGGTGGTCTGTCTGACATATTGATTGAAATAGGGCAAATTTGGTATCAAAATTTAGGAAAATAAATCAGCTTTCTTACTGTATCATGTTTTTGTACATCCGATTTATCATTTTCAGTTTAGTCAAGTACCAAACTATGTCGCGTTACTTTTTGGTAGTACTTTACATCTTTTATACACACTGCTTGTATGCAAGTAAAATCATCCCTATTTGAGAAATTGTTACAATCCATCAATTATTTTGCCGGTCACTTGTGGAGACAAAGATTATGATGGTTGCTTGCAGAAGGCACAAAAGATTATGACCCTTTTCAAGATCAGCATATACTGCAATCAAATGCTTACACGATGCAGCTTTGTTGCTGCTGTGTCTGTGCAGCTCATGAGTGGTGAAGCGACGCAATATGTACCGCCATTGCATTGATCATTTTGTAAATGAAATATTCAACATTTTATCACAATAAAGATATTGTATGGCATTTTGAATGTTTTATTAGTTTATTCCTTTGTTTATTTCTCCTCCAGGAAAATATGCATTAATGCCCTTTCCATTTTTTTGACAAATTTACCCAAATCTTCCCTTTAAAAATTGTTAGATTGCAGTGATGCCCTTTGCAAATTCTTGAAAAGCCGTGAAAATTAGCTTTTTTGAAAACTGTTGAAAATCATTAAATACCAAGATTTCTTGGGCAAGTTAGGATCAAGTTATGGCAAGTCAATTTACAGCATGGGCTGCCTCATCGATTGGGCAAGTTAAAAAATACAATTTGTCGCAGCCTGAATAAAACCATTGACATGGAATCACTTGAGGAAAGAAGAATTTAGAACTGATCTTGTGGACACTTAAAAAATGCACAATGGACATTACAAATCAGGTCCAAAAACTTTCTTCTCCCCCCCCCCCTACCAAAAGACCTCAGGGACCATTCAAAAACCCAACTGTCCAACCACTTTTATTCCAATAGAGTGGTTTAGTATTGAAATACACTTCCGGATCAAGTAGTGGCTGCACCTACATTTAGGCTCAGTGCAGACTCCACTATCCTATAGAATATTTTGCTTAGAATATTCTATACTGACGACAAAATGACGTAGGTCATCGCATACAACACACAGTTTTATTCGATGACTTAAGTCATTTTGTCGTCAGCATAG
>JXSR01S015658.1:47086-58656 GCA_000969725.1 Ophiothrix spiculata
GTTTTTTTAAAAATACTACACAAAATGCTTGGAAAACTGCTAAAAACCTACTAATTTTAGTTTAGGGTCGACAAAAATTTTCCTCCAAAAGGTCCACTTTTTGAAAATCCGCACCCCTTGAAAAATCCTGGCTACGGGGCCTTTCAGTATTGGTTAATTTACGAATTTTTTTCAAATTCAAAAACTGTCGTCGTATTTTTGCGTTTGTTGTAAAAATTTATTTGCTTATATCATTGTTAATCTTAAGTAATTTGTGTAATTCATAAAATGTTACGTTTTTCAGTGAGCACCACTGATGTCATAGCATTTTCCACATTTTAAACTGAGATTAAACTACCTTCAAGGATTCCTTATGCATGTATTATAGTAAATACTAATAATCATGTGATCCATTAAAAATTCATATTGTATTAATCTAGATTACGAGAGAAAAATCGCAGTTAAAGTAAGAGTGAAACGTCAAGGAGGTTTGTAAAATACCCACTTATTTTTTCGCATGACTATACAAGCAGCACTTAAAACTGAGCACATTGCATGAAAACTTGCTGGACACATGCATCTTTTATACAATGTGCATATTGTCGTGACATGTTAAGTCGCATTCATCACCGGTGCATTCATAGCCTGCATGAGAAGCTGTATGCGTTGTAACGGTAGAAAAAATCCTCACTTGCACTATTCTACAGGTTGTATCAGAGAAAATTATACAATTGATTAAAAAAATATTTGAAGTAGCCTTGCATGCATTTTTGCCTATCAATCACAATTAATGATGTTGACAGTTTGATTTCTTAACTGCATTTTGAACTTCAATTTATTGAAATCAGATATCCATAATTTGAGTGAGTTATTGTCATTTGTCTAAACCAGTCAATTTTCTCTTTGGGCCAGTTTTGTGAATTTAGTGCTTTTAATAAATTAAATCAACACACAAACAAGGTAAGCATAAACAGGCCTGATAAAGAAGATAAACAAGTCACATTAGACATCCACATAATGGAAAAATTGAGAAGAGAAACATGATTGAAACCAAGTTCTGTAATAAAGTTCATTTATCCGTTGAATTGCAAAACACCCTAGCAATTAGCGTTTTTATATCTACAGAGGACACTTTCTGTGTAATAGCATCTAAAGGGGGTAACCCACTATAATTTTAATATCCTGACCAATGAATTGGGGATATTTAGCACCCCAGTGTAGCTTTAATAAGGTCCCCTTTATCCATTTATTATTACAATTTTCATAGATGTTACGTAATAATGACGTCATAAATATGACCCGATTGAAATTGGAATTTTCGCTACAACTTTGTGCGAAAATCAAACATTTGCTATAAAAGCTCTGAATGATTTCCAATGGTTTTTTTCTTATTAAAATCAAATGCCAATTAAAACATGTCCTGTAACTTACAACTAGATATCAGACTGATGTTTTTGTTTTTTTCAAAAAAATGGTGCTAAATGGTCTTTACAAGATGATGACAAAGGGCTCACGTTGATTTCACCACTCTTCACTCAAAGAACAATATATTGAACATTCACCTTAACATAAAAATGAAACAAACATTCTTCTTACACACAGGGAATTCGGGCTTGTGACTATATAAGTTTTGATTCTGTACTTTGTTTGCTTTTTCTTCAAAAAAATACTGAAAATTGTATACTTTTTCTGTTACATCCTGAACAAACATTTTGCCCACTCAATAAAGATTTTTGAGATTTCCAGTGTTTTTGTATAAATTTGATTTCATAAGTTCTGGCATGTTTAGTGTTGCATGGATCTTTCAAATTCAAAGCGCAATAAATACATAAACTATGGATCCCCTTTCCATGCACCTACCCTACCGACCCTTTCATAGCACGTTCATATTGTGGCTCTCCACAAGGATGGGTGAAATGTAGATGCATCAAGATTGATGTACATAATGCAGTTTGTGTCGGAGTTGAAAAAATGATATTTGGCCCCCTACGTAACTCCTTTGTGACCTTGTATCAATTTTTAAATGATCGCATGCAGCTCAGGAGGTCTTAAAGCACACCCCTGACGACACACCCCTGACGAAATTCACGTAAATTGGGATATGTCACCTTTGACCTTCAAACTTCAAAGTTCAAAGTTTTTGAACTTTGAAGTTTGAAGGTCAAAGGTGACATATCCCAATTTAACCATATGGGTTAAGTTCCACTTGATCTATTTGGTATTTTTTAAATCTTTCTACTGAAGTATAAGAATTCTTGGTAACATTATCATGGCTGATACTGACTTTGATGATTTTTAAAACAATTTGACCCTATGACATCTAGGTCATTTAAAGGGACTAGCCTAGATTTCACTTCGTTTTAAGCTTTTTTAGAGAATTCCATAGGTTTTTAGTTTTAAGCTTTATTTAGAGAATTCCAGAGGTTTTTAATTCTATAAAAGTGTAATAAAATCCAAAAAAGGACAAAAATTTACACTTTTAAAAATTTAAATTAAACTTATAAAATTAAAATTAGTCAGAAATGACTTGTTGAAAGAGATTAATTTGCAATAGCCTATATAGCCTTGCTCCAAGGCCCCACACTATTTAAAGTCACTACTAGAGGGCCGCCAGGAACAGCATTGAAAAAATGTTTGTAGGGGTTAAGAGCATAGCAGTATGTTGGTAGCTTGGTACTTGAAAATTGAGATTTTATAATTATTTCAAATAGCATAGCCTGATTTAACATCCATGCTTGGGTCTGTGCTTAGAATGATGCAATGGGCTTTGATTTCTCAGCCTTTAACAAAGGCTACAGCCTATATCATTTTCTCTAGTCTAAATTTTTTATAAAGGCTCTTTAGCAGTGTTCCTTTTAAAAATGTTGAGCTTGTGCTAATTAGACCAATGTTGATAAAGTCAATGAAGAGCTGATGCTGGAAATTGGATAAATAAAGCAAAAAGGGGCATTTTTTCACAATTTTACGTGTAGTGCAAACTTTCTTGGCTACTGCGCCAATGGTGCGCTATACTGCTCTCTAGGACTTCCGAATTTAGAAAACAGCTCGCCAATCATAATTTTAAAACCAGCTCGTTAGTCGAATTTTGAAGAAAAAAAGTAATTAACAATGCAAAAAACTCTAATGTTCGGACTTGCATTTACTCATAGAAATGGCTGAAAATGAGAGAAAATGTTAATATGCTATAATTCATTCTTTGGTGGTACTCTGTGTTTCTAAATCCTTCTTTCATATCCTTTATCTTTTTATCCATATTCATCTCATCGTTTAGTTCAAAATGGGAACAACAATGAAATTACTACAGCACAACTTACTCCCACTTCAGGTAAAATAATTTCATAGTTAATTTCCTGTAGATTGCTTGCACGTTAGAGTTCCATGTAATGCTTAGATTTATAACATTACTTTTGAAATTTCGTAGATTCATTTCATATCCTATGTTTTCATCCATATTCATCTCATCGTTTAGGTGAAGGTGAGACCACGAATACAGCACAACCTACTCCCACTTCATGTAAAATGATTTCATAGTTAATTTCCTGTATTAGATTGCGTGCACGTTAGAGTTCCATGTAATGCTTATAACATTACTTTTCAAGTTTCGTAGATTCATTTCATATCCTATCTTTTCATCCATATTCATCTCATCGTTTGGTTGTAGGTCTGGCCAACTATGACACGACTACAGCACAACCTGCTACCGCTTCAGGTAAAATATATTAATAGTTGTTTTCATATAGATTGCTTGCACTTTAGTCATGTTAGTTATAAATGTAATGTAATGTTTTGCTTATTAGTATAACATTAGTAGGAACTTATCACCGCGATCGACCTTAATATCATTACTTTTCAAGTTTCGTAGATTCATTTCATATCCTCTCTTTTCATCCATATTCATCTCATCATTTGGTTGTAGGTGCGATCAAAACGACTACGAAACCGACTACATCACAACATACTAGCACTTCAGGTAAATAATTTCTTAATCTGTCTATAAAAGTTGCTAGCTTAAAAAGGCATAATAGTTTTATACCCTCTCCGATCAATTAAAATATTTTAGGGTTATATTTCAATTTTATCGAATAAAAACATAGAATTATACAGGGTGTGCCTGACACAATTTTATTTAGGATATTACCCTTTCCCCTTTACAATATATTTCAATAGAAATATTTTGCATGTCTACATTTACTACAAATTAATTTTATCACATTTCTACATTTCAAATGTGTTGATTTATGAAGGAACTATTTTACTCAATATATTCGTACCTGCAGCTTTACGTTTGTTTCAGTTTGTTTCTAAAAATCATCATCACTGCTGACATAACATAGATTTTGGAATTTGGGGAGGCTAGAGTTTAATAAAATGGATATGGGGCCACTGACATAAAATAAAGCGAAGCGAGCGGAGTGTCCTAGCATGTTAAGTCCAAGGGCATGCCGTATTGACGATTTTGCCGAAAGAAAATGACATAAATGGCCACCCTTGACATAGGTTTGGTAATTGTTGTTTTAATATCATGATATGACAAGATGCAGGATCATGTTGATTTCCTGCAAAGTAAAGTTACATGTAATGCTTTGTTTAATATCCTATATACTTTCTAAGTTTCGTAGGTTCATTTCATTTCATCTTTTCATCAATACTCATCTCATTGTTTGGTTGTAGGCAACACCATATCTAGTACCAACATGACTGCATCACAACCTTCAGTCACTTCAGGTAAATAATTCAATAGTTGTTGTCATTTATTTGATGTTCTTTTCATTTTTCCTAGTCAATGCGCCTGAAACATACGATTTTTTAATGATCTACATGCAATATTTCGTATTAGAATATTACATTTCAAGTAGTTTCATTTCTTATCTATAATCTTTTCATCCATATTCATCTCATAACGAGATATAACATCATATATATTTCTTGCAACTTAGAGTCACACATAATGTCTTGTTCTATATCCTATACTTTTCAAGTTTCGTAGATTCATTTCATATTCAATTGTTCATCCATATTCATCTCATTGTTTGGTTGTAGGCAACACCACATCTAGTACCAAAATGGATGCATCACAACCTTCAGTCACTTCAGGTAAGTAATTCAATAGTTGTTGTCATTTATTTGATTTTCTTTTCATTTTTTCTAGTAAATGCGCCTGAAACATACGATTTTTTAATGATCTCAGAGTTACATGCAATATTTCGTATTCATACACTCTGTTTGTTTGTTTGTTTGTTTACCTCGGTTGGTCCGTGACAGACACATGCCATTAGATCCATGATGAACTCATGGTCTCTTCCAAGCTCATACAGAAGTACCAACCTGGATAGCCAGAAATGGCTAATCTATGCATGCTGGCCAATGCATCTTTAAAAAGATGCGGAAAATAGAAGAGATAGCAAGAAAAAGAGAAAGAGAAAGATGACCACTCCCTACACAATTGTACAATTTACTCTTAGCCCTTACTTCGTGAGAAAAGAAATCAGGAATTCTAATCTCATGTGCGTTAAGTACGCGTTGAAATTGTCGATCTAATTGGACAGTTCGTAACTTTTACGCATTCATTAATCTCGTCTGGTTGCACGGTGCGTATTGCGTAGTGAATTGTTCAATTCCATGTACGCATATGCATAACATGCTCGCGCTTGTATATGGCAAGTTCCATTTTAAAGAAAAGGTAAAACCACATTACAATGATTATAACACGGGGCGATGGATAGTTGTATTTTCTATGTTTTATAGCAACATCAAACACATTTTGAAATAATTATTGTATAAATTAGATTAGTAACTGCTCTTTACTTGGCGCTCGTGAAATTGTACAAAAATAATGCACCTTGTGCTGAAGTCGTAGTTGTCCAACTCACTCGGCTACGCCTCGTGAGTACGGACAACTCCAACTTCAGCGGTGCATTATTGTTGTACAATTTCACTCGCGTCAAGTAATACACAGTTATTAATCTATAATTATAACATTACATTTCAAGTAGTTTCATTTCTTATCTATATCTTTTCATCCATATTCATCTCATGACGAGATATAACATTATATACATTTCTTACAACTTAGAGTCACACATAATAATAATAATAATAATAATAATAATAATAACACAACTCTTATTAAGCGCAAACCACATCAGAAGACATCTCAATGCGCTGTACATTATTATTACGCTGTTATTAGGAAATCATCACAATCATCTCACCTCAACTAGATCCCAATCTTATGATGCTGACCTATCAGAACTTAGATTGATATATTCCCCTAACAGCTCCCCAATACGCTTGGGTCGACGAAGCAATCGAGATTAAATGTCTTGCCCAAGGACATAACCCGTAATGCCTTGTTCTATATCATTACTTTTCAAGTTTCGTAGATTCATTTCATATTTCTTTTCACCCATATTCATCTCATTGTTTGGTTGTAGGCAACCCCGTATCTAGTACCAACATGGCTGCATCACAACCTTCAGTCACTTCAGGTAAGTAATTCAATAGTTGTTGTCATTTATTTGATTTTCTTTTCATTTTTTCTAGTCAATGCGCCTGAAACATACGATTTTTTAATTATCTTGCAACTTAGAGTTACATGTAATATTGTCACGAATGTATAGGTTCGTTCAGTGTATAGACCTAACGGGGAAGTCCTCTTTTGGTCTATGGCTAATGCATTAGCATGCTCACTTTGGATGCGAGAGGTCCCGGGTTCGAGTCCCGGCTGTGTCGCACGAAAAATTAAACGCTGGTATGCTTCGTGATTATTACAGTAGAGTAAGTGGGTGGGTTACGTTCGGCCCGTTACAATTTGGTGGCAGCGGTGGTCCCTATGGTTTCTTAACACCTAGGCGGACTACCCCCCCCATTGGATTGAGTGCCGAGATGGGGGTTGTTGATGTTGTGATTAAGACACGAGGAAGTGTCTAGTGCGAGGGAGGGAGTAATGTCACGTTACATTGTATTATAACATTACATTTCAAGTAGTTTCATTTCTTATCTATCGTTTCATCCACATTCATCTCATGACGAGATATAACATCATATACATTTCTTGCAACTTAGAGTTACACATAATGACTTGTTCTATATCATTACTTTTCAAGTTTCGTAGATTCATTTCATTATCTATTTCTTCATCCATATTCATCTCATCTATTGGTTGCAGGTAACATCATACCGACTAAGAAACCGACTACATTACAACCGAATACCACTTCAGGTAAAACATTTCATAGTTGTAGGTATTTATTTGATATTTTCCCCTCTTTTCTAGTCAGATTTTTTAAAGAAGTTCATGACAACATGTAACATCATATATATTTCTAACAATTTAGAGTTGCATGTAATATTTTGTTTAATATCATTACTTTTCCAGTTTTTTAGATTCATTTCATATCCTCTCTTTTCATCCATACTCATCTCATCGTTTGGTTACAGATAACATCACACCGACTAAGAAACCGACTATATTACAACCTACTACCACTTCAGGTAAATATATTTCATAGTTGTTGGCACTTACTTTGATTTTTCTTTAAAAAAAAGTGCCTTTTTCAAGTAAATCAATGGAGAATTTGCATATCTGAGGAAACCCAAAATATATTTATTATTTTTTTTGCCTGAAAAATACGAATTTGATTCAGCATTTTTACATTTGCGTATACGACCAGAAAACGTGTAAAATTATGTCACGGTAAGATAGAGAACAATGTCATTACTTTATGATTTTAAATTGGAAACCTCTTTGAAGCGATTTTATTAATGTAGAAAAGATGTCATGTTCAGCAAGTGGAAAGGGGCATTATTGTCATGTATGTGCCTATCTATTAACAAATAGACACTCTTGACGAGGATTTGGTAAACTTTTTAAAATTATGATAAGATGTAAAATGTGAATTTCTTCCATTTTAGAGTTACATGTAATGTTTTGTTTAATATCATTACTTTTCAAGTTTCGTAGATTCATTTCATATCCTCTCTTTTCATCCATATTCATCTCATCGTTTGGTTGAAGGTATGATCACACCGACTAAGAAACCGACTACATTACAACCTGCAACTACTTCAGGTAGATATATTCTTAGTTGTTGCATTTATTCGATTTTTTCCTTCATTTTTTCCTAGTCAATGTGCCTGAAACATGCGAATTTGATTCAACATTTTTACTTTTGCGTATACGAATGGGCCCAAAACGTTGCCACGATTAGACCGGGAACAATATTATTGTTTTATGATCGTAAACTGAAAACCTTTTGGGAGCGATTTCTTGAAATGTTATAAATATAATTATGTAGAATATGTAGAAAAGTTTCTATCGTTCAGAATTATATCATGGTTAGATAGAAGACATTGTTATTGTTTTATTATCGTAAATTGAGAACCTATATCCTCTCTTTTCATCCATATTCATCTCATCGTTTGGTTGTAGGTACGACCATCTATGACACGACTACAGCACAACCTGCTACCACTACAGGTAAACTATTTTAATAGTTGTTTTTCATATAGATTGCTTGCACTTTAGTCTTGTTAGTTATACATGTAATGTTATGTTTTGTTTATTAGTATAACATTGGTTTTCAAGTTTCGTAGACTCATTTTTTATCCTCTCTTTTCATCCATATTCATCTCATCGTTTGGTTGTAGGTCTGACCATCTATGATACGACTACAGCACAACCTGCTACCACTTCAGGTAAAATATTTTAATAGTTGTTTTCATATAGATTGCTTGCACTTTAATCATGTTCGTTATACATGTAATGTAATGTTTTGTTTATTAGCATAACATTTCTTTTCTAGTTTCGTAGATTCATTTCATATCCAATCTTTTCATCCATATTCATCTCATCGTTTAGTTAAAGGTGCGATCACAACGACTACCAAAACGACTACATCACAACCTACAACCACTTCAGGTAAATATATTCATAGTTATTGGCATTTATTTTATTTATTTTTTTCATTTTTTTTCCTAGTCAATATACCTTAAACATACGAATTTCTACTTTTGCCAGAAAACGGAAGGGTAGCAAGAAAGCACCCATTTACCATATAAAAGGAAACGATATGAAAGTACAATAAAAGTATTATGTGTCACATTTTAAATATAAAATTTGTTGATGATTTATGAAGGAACTCGTTTTCTGAAGATTATCATTACCATCGCTGCTGATGTACATTTATCATATACAAGTTTGGAATTTGGATGAAAAAGGGGAGGCTGAAGTTTGTAATGGGAGGAAACCACTGACAAAAAATAGAGCGAAGTGCACATGCGTCCTAGTAGATGAAGTCCAGGGGACTGCCGAATTGACGATTATCCCCATTTTGACGATTTTGACTGTTTTGTTTGTTTGTTTGTTTTGTTTTTATTTTTTAGAAAGACGTTGAAATTTTTATAACTTTATTTTGGATACATGGTATAGCAGCCAAAATTGCTAAAAAAATGAAACACTGTCATGATACCGGTGTGAAAGGAATCTTAGTCCCCCTGAAATGGTAGTCCGCCTTCCATAGACCATAACGGAGTAAAGCGTGAAACTAATGTTGCGTGAGAGTTGTTAGCCTATACTTTATTGTAAAACCCGGACAATAAGGACGGTGGACTTACATTCCTGCTACACCGGCCATCAAGTCGCAGGTTTTTTGTTTTGTTTTTTTCGCATAAGCGCAGCATCATAAAACATATTTTTTCATAATTGTGTAATTCTTCTTGCAGAGAACCAAGATCTAGGAGGAGAGGATAGCAGCACACTCCTGGTCATCATAATAGTAGTCATAGTGTTTGGAATCATTGCCATTCTTCTTCTCGTCTTTGTCTATCGGCGGCAAAGGTAAGTCTCAATGCATTCACAACCGTCTTTATTAAGTTTAAAAATGGAACCGTTGTAAAACTGGGAATCCCCATAACCAGGAGTCTGCCCTAATTGAAACAACACAAAATAAATCGTGATTACTATACTATGGATTTACCATGTACAATTATGTTCTGTAGGATTTTATTGTTGGTAGCATGATCAATCTATAGAAAACTGTATTGCATTACCTGTATTACGGGCCAAAGTTACAAATTGGTTTTTTTTACACAGCAAATCTGGCAGCTTCAAGCCATCTGCCCCTACTTCAGAGGAAAGTCCTTCAGTAGACGAAGAAGCTCATGTAGGACTCATTCCTGCACCTTTCCAAGGTAAGGAGTTAAACTGCTGTTCCATTTTGCTTCAAAAATTTAATAAAATAGAAGGAAAGGAGTAAAAGGTCTTACTGACAGTTATGATCACCATACACCACTTGCAAGGTGATACTGACATATCATGGAGATGCAAGGAGAAGCGTATATACATTTATTTTCAAAGTAATTTACCACGTTTGCTATAAATTAAAACTATATCTGCCATTTTACAAACCACGAATCCTCTTATGAAACATGGTCCCAATTGTTTCAAACTTTTTAAATGAATAAATAAATAAATATGACATATTCATAGAGGATAGCCTCATCAGTGTCTAGCACTGCTTTCCATGAGGGTCCTCTGTCAGATGGTCAGATTTATTTGCTAGTTTTAGCGCAGGAGGAAAACCGGAGCGCCCGGAGAAAAACCTGCGGAAGCAAGTTTGGACTGGCAACCAATTGCACATACAGCGCCTAGACCGGGGTTCGAACCCGTGACAGTCCTGTGGGCTCATTGGTACAAGGCGAGGGAAGTACCGCTGCGCCACCTGCTTCCCCATACAATCTTTTTGAGATTTTTGTTTCTTATTTTTCTCCTGTTTTTCACCCGATTCTTGTGCAGTTTTATGTTTGAAACATTTTACTATTCAGAGATTATGTAAAAGGTGTCTTCTTATGATAACCACAAATAAATTTGCACAGGGAAGTATAGATAACTGTGAAATATGAAATTGCTCGTAAAGTCAAAACGACTGGATCAATTTCATCGAAACATGAAACTAAAGCCTCTTTAGGGATGATCTTTCATATAGGACTGAAATATAAATTTTGGATTATTAATGGACCAATCCATATCCTTTAAGGGAGGTCGGAGCCTCACGATTTCTGAAAATTTATTTTGATCATAACTTGAAAACTAATGAAGTAAATTTTATAAAAGTATACATTTTTAGAAAGGGAATTTCACAAGGAATCTATTTATAGCATCAGATTCTTGATTTAAGAACTCGCTTTTTAGTAACTCACCAAAAACAAGTTATTTTGCCAAAAAATTTTGAACAAGCCTAGGAAAAATATTATTCGGCCAAAATGTTCAAAACTAGGCATAAGTCATCTATATCGATGGTTCTAGGGAATGTTTTCTCAAATTTTTGTTTAATCCCTTAGTTTTGAAAATTTTGTTCCGAATAGGCCAAAAATTCATTTTTTTCAAAAAATCACGATTTTTGGGCATTTTTGGCCATTTTTGTGAAAACTACGAAGTTAATCAAAAATTTGAGAAAACATTCCCTAGAACTATTGATTTAGATTATTTTTACCAATTTTGAACCATATTTGCCAAATAATACTTTTTCTAGGCTTGTTCAAATTTTTTTGGCAAAATAACTCGTTTTTGGCGAGTTTCTAAAAAGCGAGTT
>JXSR01S015658.1:59028-71587 GCA_000969725.1 Ophiothrix spiculata
TAGACTCCTACATGGAGTATGCATGTTATCATGCAAGTACTTGTATCATTGATTGATTGATTGATTGATTGATTGAAAACATGACTTTGAATCTAAATGTTTTGCAAAGGAATCTGAAACTTGAACAAGTCTTCCATATACACGTGACTTCGTGTCTAAGTTGATACATGTCTTCAACCTGTTTTCTATTCTAACTTTTGTTTTTGCCAAAACATCATTTTTATACTGTATTTAAGTGCGGCCCAGATAATATTTTCAACAACAATTGGCGGCATTGTTGCATTATGTCCCACGCAGTGTTCCTGCCAAGTCCGTATGCATGGCGCACCATTGGCGCAAGAGCTCGCAAGTGGTTTCAAGTCTGAAAATCTTGCTTTATTCAGTCAATTTTTAGCCTTATCTCGTGATTTTGGTGCACACGCTTCTTCAACTTTGTCAAAATTGGTTGAATTGGCGCAAACTCAAAATCCTTAGCGGGAACACTGGTCCCATGTTGTCATCCATCACGCCTATACAAAAGGCCTATGACCACTTATACAGCTATTCACTCAAATCAAATTAATCTCTTTGTCTAATTATTTGAACATTGTGTTTACTCTTTATTGGTACTTTGTTGAGCAGATAGAAAATGAAGATAAGACTAAGTCAGAAGCTAAAACTGACGAAGGCAAAAGTGAAGAGGAAGGGCAGTCCAAACAACAACCAGAGGGACAAGATGGAGCAGAAACAAATGGTGAAGAGAGCAAAGTAAGCGAATACGGTTTTGTATTGATTGATTTCGTTTTCGTTTATACATCAGTAGACAATATCTTTCATCCATTAGTATTTATCCCTTCATTAATGCACATAGGTTTTATCAGTAACAGATGTACTATAACAATCGGTGGTTATCGTTGCACGGACATTGCCAGGCACAAAATGGCTAGATATTATTTAAGCTTGACTGCTTCAAGTAGGATTAAATCTTCTCCATACGCCAATTGTATGAAACAACCAACTTTTAACATAATTTTTAGATTCTAATCATGACTAAAATAACATCTTACCATTGCCCATCTCTCTGTCTCTCTGCTAATAAATATTTTGCCTGCAAGCTCATTTCCATAACATACTATATAGTAGCATGATAGCTGAATTTCATTTTGAATGTATTTACTAATATTAGGTAGAAAAGGTCGACGAAGATGCTGAAAAAGTGGCCGAATCTGGTATTGTGGAGAAGACAAGTCAATTAGAAAATGTTGAAAAGCCATCTGAAGTACTATCTGAGTCAAAAGATGATGACAAATCAGAACCCTCTTTAGCTATCAAAAAGGAAGACGCGACTGATACGCAGGTATAAATCATAGAGAAAGTCACTTACTATGACTTAAAATTGATTTGTAACAGTGGTGGGACAATTTTACTGCTTATTGGGACAACTCTAGTCAAACTGCTTGTCACGCCATGTGTTTGTAGAAAATCGAAAATTCTTTCCAATGTTCTGTCTTTCACACCACGGACGCGTCCATTGAATTTAATGCATATGCACACTTGGAATAAAAGTTTACATATTTCAAAAACAAAAACATCAGTGGCAACTGTCGTATCGATACAAATAACAATGACGAAAGTATTTAAAAAATGACACTGTTGCCTTCAATGTTATGTTTAATGGCAACTAGATTATGCCCAGATCCTTCAACTAACCCTTACCACTGACCAATGTCCTCTCTGTCTATTAATTCCTCTGACCAATATAAATCGTCATGTGAGTGCAAGAAAGTCGTATCTGCAATGGCTGCCGTAAGTTATATTTATTTTACACCTTGTCACAAGAATGTGAAAATTCCCTCAAAATGTTTGTGTCTTATGTCAGTGGTTCTTGAAATGGTTCTTCAGGTGATGGTGTCACCTGAAGAACCATTTCAAGAACCACTGACTCAAGACTGGAAGTCATGCAGTGTGCAATCCAAATTTGTGACGTAAGGCAGCTATTGCAGATACGACTTTCTTGCACTCACATGGCGAAATGTAGTGACCAAATCAATTTAGTGACTAACCAGCGAGGTTGTGGCGCGAGTCGTTCATGCCCGTCATAGAGGCATGTATCCAGATACTTGGCTTGGCTAGAGGATTTTGCTCAGTATGGCCAGAGGAAAATAAATGTATCCAGAACCTGGCTTGGCTAGAGGATTTTGCTCAGTATGGCCAGAGGAAAATAAATGTATCCAGATACTTAGCTTGGCTAGAGGATTTTGCTCAGTATGGCCAGTGGAAAATAGATGGGTTAGTTAGAGCTACTGGCAACATAAGTGACTGAATGCGGTTTCTTCTGGTCGGGGATGCAGAAGTCAATACACATGCCCCATCGACACTAATAGTTAACATCCACAACCATTAGCTATATCGTTATTTAGCTACATGTAACACATTAATTTTGTATAGGATTAGTTACCTAAACACGCAAAGGATTTTTAATAATAGTTGTGCCTTTATATTCCCAAAAAGTATTTTGACGCAATTTGTGAAAAAAAAACAGACACATTGAAAGCATTTTCGAAAAGCTTGACTCATAGGTATGCATTTTTTGTCTAAATAGCAGACAAATGTCAGGTTCTTGCGTGAAAAACAAAAACGAACCATTAGAGTGGTACATCCACTATGCCAGATACACACTGGCCCCACCCACCAAAACATGATCTTTGAAACCGAATGTCAGTTTGAAGTACCATATTTGCCATGTTTTGTTCTGTTTATCCCCTTTTTGGTATAGCCTGACTCACCAGATAAAGTGTCTGATACCAGTAAAGGAGCCGCAGTAGGTGAACAGGTGAATTGCATGAATTTGTATAATAACTTAAATTAATGAATGGGTATTCCGTTACTCTGAAGCCGCGTTCAGACGGTCGGACATAAGTTGCTTATGACCGGTCATAACTTGTGTCGGTAATACTGCCCTACCAGGACAAAAGGAAGTAAGTGACATTTTTACGAAATGCTGTTTTATAATTTCCGCCAAACAAAAGTAGGAGTCAGTTAGGTCACCAGAAAATCAAAAAAATTCATGTTGGAAACTTCAGCCACGTTCAGGCGGTCTGACATAAGTTGCTTGTGACCGGTCATAAGTTGTGTCGGTAATAGCGTCGGACATAAATTTGCAGTGAGAACAATCGTCGGATATAACTCTATCGGGTATAGCGCGACTTATATCCGACGATTTATACCCGAAGAAGATCAGACATAAGTCCGGTCATAAGAATGCAAATGAGGATAATGAGCTTTATTCCGTTGTTGAGTACCCTGTTATATGTGCGGCAGAGCATGCCATTGTATTCAATTGGCTCATTTGCATTCTTTGGAGTAGAAAATGATAGCGCTACCAGTTGTTACCGGTAAATTCAGTCTCGAAGTGTTACGTGTAATCCGATTATCACCCTAACAACTAGTTCACGCTTTTTGGTTTTGAACCATGATCGAACTGATCACCATATAAAAGTATTGCATACACTGTTGTCAAGGGATGTGCGTGAACCAGTTACTGGAGAAGTTACATAACCACTACGATACTGAATAAAACAGCATTTCGTAAAACACGTCACTTACGTCCTTTAGTCATGCTAGGGCAGTATTACCGACACAAGTTATGACCGGTAATAAGCAACTCATGTCCGACCGTCTGAACGCGGCTTGATATGATTAAAACGACATAAACAGATGAAAAAGAAATAAATGCATGCAGAAAATGTCATTTCTTAAAAAAAAAAAAGCAATGATAAGTCAGGAACCTTTATACTGTTGCATTGAAACTGTTGTAGGGATTGCCTATAATTAGAATGTAACACAGTTGTTCGTTTTTCTCGAGAACGGACAAAAATATGAAAAGTTCAGATTTGTAACAGATATCAGTTTAACATTCTTATTAGCTAAAAATCTATATTTTGGTAGGTGGAAGGAAAATGGAGGAGGGATGTGGCTATAAATCACGGTAGCGGATTGCTGCTTTAATCATTTTCTAGTTGGCATTTCTGCTTGATAATTTATATGAGCATTCCATTTTGTTTACTATCATGACCATGTTTGTTACTAGTCATTGTAATCATCACCACTTTTTAATTGTCATTTTCACCAAAATCACATATAGTTCTCATCATTATCATCGCTTTATAGATCTCATCATTGCCATTTCCATTGTAGATTAAACAAGACCAAACTGATTCTAATCCACCTGAGCCAAAGACTGAAAGTACAAATCAAAATCAAGGAATAGATGCAAATACTAGTAATACAGCTGAAACTCAGGTAGCTTAATTAAGTATATAATTTGTAACATTCCGGGCAACGAACCAGATCTGGTTGCCTGGTTCGGTTGAACCAGATCTGGAACAATACAACCAACAATGCATTGCACTTATACATTTAGATTCAAATTTTAAATCTACTTTTAACTTTTATAGATTGTATCTTTGGCAATTTTGTTAACATATGTGACCCGTCATATCGAAAGGTACCTTAAGGTCGGCAAAATTAAAATTGATTTTTTGGTCTCATCTGAAAGAGTATATTTTAAGCTTCAAAATGACACCTTGCTTTTGGTTATTTGATGTTCGATTACAAAGTTACATCCAAATTGGTAAAAGGTATCGGGCTGATTCCGAAAACTAAAGTTCTGAGAAAATCAAGTTTAAAGTTTCTGTACTGGTTAAACGTGAATGGAGAAAGGATTTTTATCTCGGTCTTTAAAACATTTGTCTTATGTTTTAGATGTTGGAGCCTGATTAATATGGTAGAATTCAAAGGTAACGTTTCTGATGAAATTAGAAATTCGACCTTGGACGTGATTTTTGACTATGCTCAGCTTCAATGGCCTGTATCTCGTAATTTACTATGCCAGTATAATTAAGGTACCTTTCGATATGACGGGTCACATGTATATTTGGTCTTAGTGAACGGTGTTATATTTTTGGTTAAAATTTTTTAAAAATAATATCATTATATTGTGTGCCATCATCACATTGTTGTCATTGTTTTCATTTTCACCAACATCACAAGCTATCACCATAATAGTTGTCATCATCAGGCCTTCGAAATCCGCGGTAACGCGGCCGCGCCGTTCCCAGAAAAAAGTTCGAAGTCAAAGAAAAAAATCGGTAAATTAAAAAATAACAACATAAAGTCAAATAATGATAAAGAATTTCTGACGACAGATCATTTTTCTGACAATATTGAATGGTGCCAATAAATAAATGAGCCAAATTTTGAGGTGAATATCAAATTGCTGTAAAAAATAAGCGGGTTTTTAGAGCAATTCGTGCATTCTGTCATAAATCACGCAGACAATTCTCATTAGCACCTGAAAAGTTCCCAGAAAGGTTGATTTTTTTTTCTATACCCTGGTCATCATTATCATCGCTTTATAGATCTCATCATTACCATTTCCATTGTAGATTAAACAAGACCAAACTGATACTAATCCACCTGAGCTAAAGACTGAAAGTACTAACCAAAACCACGGGATAGATGCATGTACTAGTAATGCAGCTGAAACTCAGGTAGCTTAATTAACATTAAGTAGGCAGTCAGGGCAACAAATCAGATCTGGTTCGTAAACCAGATCTGGTTCGGTTGGACCAGATCTGGAACAATAAATCCCACAATGCATTGCATTTATACATTTAGATTCAAATTGTAAATCTACTTTTAGCTATTATGGATCGTATTTTTGGCAAATTTGTTAACATATAATTTTGTTCTTAGTGAACGGTGTTATATTTTAGGTTAAAAACAAATTGAAAATAATATCATTATATTGTGTGCCATCATGATCACATTGTTGTCATTGTAATCATCATCACATTTTACTTTTCATTATCACCAACATCACATATAGTTCTCATCATTATCACCGCTTTGTAGATCTCATTATTGCCATTTTCATTGTAGATTAAACAAGACCAAACTGATTCTAATCCACCTGAGCCAAAGACTGAAAGTACTAATCAAAATCAGGGGATAGATACAAATACTAGTAATGCAGCTGAAACTCAGGTAGCTTTAATTAAGCATGTTAAGTATAAAATTTTTGGCAGTCAAGGCAACGAACCAGATCTGGTTCGGTTGAACCAGATCTGGAACAATAAATCCAACAATGCATTGCACTTATACATTTTGATTCAAATTTTAAATCTACTTTTAACTATTATAGATTGTATTTTTGGCAATTTTGTTAAAATATATTTGTTCTCAGTGAACGGTACAGGGCTTTATATTTTTGGTTTAAAAAAAATGAAAATAATATTATTATATTGTGTGCCATCATCACATTGTTGTCATTGTAACAATCACCACTTTTTAATTTTCATATTCACCAACATCAAATATAGTTCTCATCATTATCATCGCTTTATAGATCTCATTATTGCCATTTCCATTGTAGATTATAGTTCTCATCATTATCACCGCTTTGTAGATCTCATTATTGCCATTTTCATTGTAGATTAAACAAGACCAAACTGATGCTAATCAACCCGAGACAAAGACTGAAAGTACTAACCAAAATCAGGGAATAGATGCAAGTACTAGTAATACAGCTGAAACTCAGGTAGCTTAATTAAGTTCAAACAATATTCAGTTAGTTTTATTTCTATAAAATGGAGCACAATCAGTATAGAACATTTAATAGAACGCCTTAAAATCATTACTGAGAAGAGAAGCTTAAATCTAATAATAATAATAACGCAATTCTTATTAAGCGCAAACCACATCAGAAGACATCTCAATGCGCTGTACATTAGTATTACGCTGTTATTAGGAAATCGTCACAACCACTGTCTCACCTCAACTAGATCGCAATCTTATGATGCTGACCTATCAGAACTTAGATTGTAATATTCCCATAACAGCTCCCTTATACGCTTGAGTCGACGAAGCAATCGAGATTAAATGTCCTTGGTCGACGAAGCAATCAAGATTAAATGTCTTGCCCAAGAACATAACCCGTTGGCCGTAGCCGGTGGTTCGAACTCGTGACCTCATGATTCGGAGTCCTGCACTGTTCCACTAGACCACACGAGCTCAATAGTCTGTGCTTTAAGCAACACATTTGTAAAATATATATGGTAGTTGTGTCCTTTGTTTACTCGGATTATTTCTTACCACCATGGATTGTTTTGTTATTTTCTCTACTACTGCTGTCCGTATTTGTCTTTGCAGCTTTAACGTGAACTCATTGTAGAAGCTGAGCCAGGTATCTACTACGGGAGATGGTATGGTGAAAACAACTCTTCTTACAAAGATTTACAATACAATCATGACAATAGTAATATGGCATAATTTAATAATTTATTGATAAAGGTCGTCTTTCTATACAAACGTATACTAGTTAGATAGAACCATAATGGTATTACATATGAATCATTTTGCTAAAAATGAAAGGTGTGATCTTTAATGAAAGGTGTGATCTTTAACGAGTACAAAAAGACTCGGTAGAGCGTTTTGTTGTTGTTCTTGCATATAATATTATTCATGCAACAAAAACTGCTCAAACGCGTGTCTATTATATAGAAGATCTGAGAGCAAAAAGTACTTGTCCACATTTAAACAAATTGAGTTATCACTGGTATTATGGTCCTCTAGGGTAAAAACGTAGTGATTATCATCTTAATCCCAAAAAATAAACTCGCTTCTCTTGGATCATGAAATAGCGCAGGTGCGTTTATTTTTAAAAATGTATCGTACACATTTTTTCGGGGGAGAGGACTTCAAATTTGAGTCCAATAAGTACTTATAAGTCCATATTTTTCCATTAGTAATGATCATTTCTAAAATCCTTGAGGATCAAAAAATGAAGCAAATTGTGTGATGCTTATAATTATTCTGGAATGTGGCAATACTGTTAAGAAACTCCGACATTGTGTCAATTTGAGCGCAAAAAGTACTGAAGTCAAAAATCGATATATAGATTAATTTTATAATCAATAATTGAAATCATTTTCTTTCGTAAAAAATCATCCCCATTTACATTTCTAACAATCATGGAAAAGTTCAATTTTCTTGCGTATCTCTTTCCAATTTTTCGGACAAAAATTTAAAAGTAACAGTAAAATTTGTCTCAAGTACATTTGCGCTCAAATCTTCACATACGAGTATACCCAACTAAATCCTTATGTTATAGGGCTATAACTTTGACCAAACGTATTTGACTCCTCAATGGTAAGACTTTGCATACTAGATTATGTTGACAAAATGTGCCAAAGCAAAGTGTTACATCTCGTCATCTCATATACAGCGTGACTCAAAATGAGGTCAACCGAGACTTCATGGCTGTATAACAACAGAACTACATCTATTTAAAACTATTGTTGAGCATCAAGTAAATGTGCAGACTCTTTTGCATATTTCAAAAGAGAATGAAGGAAATCGGTAATTCCTAAAAGAGAAGTTATGCCTGTTTTAGTAAAGAAATTCATTTTACAAGCTGTCCACAGACTTGATGGCCAAAATAATTAAATACATATTAGTAAGTACTTTCGATGTGCATTCATCTGTTACTTATACCCTGCTCTTCTTTTGGTCAAGATTGATGTAGGTTGGAGCCCTGTCCTTTATGCTGGCAATCCGAATCTCAGATCGTGAAAGCTCTCTTTTGCACTTACCGATCTCTCCATCGAAATCCTAGTTTTTAAATGGACCTTGTAGGTTTTTCTTACATCAGCATATCATGGACAGCTTTTCCTATGAGTGATCAATTTCCTTGATTCAATGTATAAATATCAGTCGAAGGAAGGTTAGGGTATTCATAAACAGGTAATCACTTAGCTTAATCAAGTGTTTACTTTGCATTTGTAATTGGTTAACTTATTTATTCCGTGGACAGCTTGAAAAATTCGTTTCTTTATCAATCAATTCATTTATCAGATGCTTCGCAGTGGGTTTAAATATCAGTTGTTATTTTGTTATACAGTTATGAATCTCGGTCAACTTCGTTTTGACTCACGCTGTACATGTATGAGTGATGAAGATGATAGTTAGGGACCGGACACTTACATTTGTACAAGGGGCTGATGCAAAAAGGGGCCCTTAAAATTTCTAAGGTATAAAAAAGATTTTCTGTGGATTTGACGCTTATTTTCTCGGAAAACGGGGGAGGCGCGGCGGCAATTTTTTTCCATCTGGCACCCCAACAAATGTTTGTGAACGGTCCATTAGATTATTCTGAATTGCACTATTTTGTAAAAAAAGCTGTAAATATGGCGTATTAATTTATTTTTCAAATACATATAGTTGTCATAGAAATGGTATGTGTATAAAGGTAGTGCGTGTGGAATGTTTTAACACCATTTCCAATGATTTATTCAGAAAATTGCAATGCACTTTAATATCTTGCATATTCACAGCTTGCTAAAAATGTGTTAGATAATTAAAATCTCATTATCTGACACATCAGTACTGGTATCGGTAAAACTGGGGGCCGGTTTCCCTGTAAAAGGTTTTTTTATTCTATTTTAGCACTTCTACACTGAATAAAAATTCAGGATCTGAAATGTTACATATGTACATATTATACTCAGGATGTATATTTAGTAAATTCATAGTATTAAAACAACATAAAAATGCATAAGGATGTACATTTTTTGGTCAACGAAAGTGCAGTTGAGTTGAACTTTTATGGAAATACAATACTGTGATATAGGGAACTTAAAGTTTAAACTGCTATCCGAAATTTGTATGTGCATGTAAAAATTCAATGTTAGGCCAAAAAAATGTCTTAGAAACCATTTGCAAAAACGCTATGCGGTATGCGATATTTTTTAAGGAAATGAGCTATGCGGTATGCGATATTTCTTCTTTTTTTAAATGCTTTAAAATTTTGATCGCCCAACTTACGAGTGTGAAGTGCCCAGTTTGTGGATTATTGAGTATCGCCCAACATTATTGTAGTTATTACAAGTCGATGTATCGCCCATGCAAACATGTCGACTTACCCAGTACACAATAGTTTTATAATAAATGACAGTTATCTGCAAGTTATACTACTAGTCTTCATTATTTATACAGTTTCTAAGTACGATCCCGCCCGTTTTAACTATGGTAAGTTTTGACAGGTAAAATTCAAGGTTAATAATTCGCAACAGCAAATGACAGCAACCCGGACGACGGTCGATCGCTGGATTACTCTCGAAAAAAAAAAGCCAGAGCGTAGCTCTCAGCGCGCTAAATTCATTTTCACATAGCAATGCGAGCGGGTTTCTGAGACAAATTTTTTTGCCTTACTTCTTCAAGTGTAGAATTAATGTTATTTCAGATTATATTGATATATTCAAAAAGAAATGTATGTATGTCATTAGTCATTCACAATCGCTTGTGAGCCTTATTAGGGCCTTATCTTGTACTGTTAGTTTAAGTTATTGTACGATAGCTTTTCCGTCACATTCAGAACATGTGCAACAAGACAGTTAAAAATTGGCACCCGGATAATGCAACTACAGTGGATACTGACACCCACATACCACCATTTGCAGGAGAGCTTCGGTTTCATGATTCAATTTCGTTGTGTGAATGCAAGAAAGTCGTCGATCTGCAATGACTTCCATTTTTTGTATTTGTGTTAAATCTTAAAATTGTCTCACATATGTCGGTTGCTCTTGAAATTTCTCTCGAGGTAATATTTTCGCCTGAGCAGTACAAGAGATATCATCTGTAGAACCATTTTAAGTGCCACTGACCCAACACTGGACTCTACATGTATAATGAAGAGTTGATTTTTAAAACTGCTTGCACTTGCTCGCAAAAAATGAATAAATTATTTAATTTTCTTATTCTCGCAGTATTATATCGGTAGGCATACACTGTAATTAAAATGATATAGGCAGTTTTGCAAGTAATCTCTTTAAATTTCAACTAGAATACCCCATATCTGACGAATTTTGATTTAAAAAACTCCTTTTTTCAATTTATAATAGGGCTATAGTGTATCTTCTAAATACCAAATTACAACGACTAGGCTCTTTAATAAGAAATTACCATATAATGGGCATTATACAGAAAACATGGTCATATGATACCCATATTTGGCTAAAAATATTATATTTTGCGGATTTTAATCCACTTACAGGCATTTTTACAACATTTGTTTTTGTCTTGATGCACAAGTTAGTGGTCTGTATGAATCTACCAAAAACTCAATTTTGGAAAAAAAATTGTCTCTGGGCAGTTTTGCAAAACAGCTCTTCAGATATTGTATAAATATAAAGCAAATATATGACAAATTGTAGCTATTGCATTTTCTTCACTGTTGTTTGAACCCAATAGAAGTAGGGACATTTTATTTCTAACTGTCAAAATAGATGGCGCTATTCATAAAAACTCATTTTGGGATGTGGAAGAGATATGCTGGTGTGTAATACCGAAATTAGATATGCAAATGAAGCATATGACCTCAAGAAAATTAAATTTATCATTTTTAACCAAAATCTTCACAGATCAAACGACATAATCGATAATCAAATATAATCAATAATTTGAAATATGTATAGCGCCCTCTTTTTTGCACAATTCTAAATTTACAAAAAGTACCAATAAATGAGCTCAAAATTAACCAAATTTCATCCAAAATGATATAAAATTTTAAGAATGGGTTCAAAACTTTAGTATGCAACACATTCCAGCTATTTATACTGCTTTTTCAACGTTCTGTGAAGAAAAAAATGAATTTTGGGTTAAAAATTAATAAATGTCCACTTCAAACAACAGTGTCTTGCATTCACAGGACTAATTTATAAGTTCTGTTCCACGTCCAGTGTGTGTATGTAAGTTACTATAGTTCACTTTGAATTAAATTTGTAAATTGAAAATTCGAGACTCTCAGCCACTATTGCTAACTGTATAGTACGGTACATGTACGGGCGGATAGGAACTAAACTTAGATTTTATAAAATTGTGAGTTCATGATCTTCAAAAAAACATATTTTAAAGTTCTATTTTGATAGTAGTGTTGCTTTTGAAAATAAAGAATGCTTGTTTAATAAATACAGAATGTGTTGTCTTGTATTAATTTACAAGTTGTTGAATTCTGACTGAGTAATTAATTACTCTATAAACTACACTATAAACTAAAAAAATTCCCGTAAATTTGGAACATATTCATCCGCCCAAACACCCACATACATACCCCACCCCACTAGTGACACTCTCGCCAATAGATCTGCCTATTTGTGAGAGTATGTGAGGTGGGGTGGGATGTGGGTGTATGGGTGGATGAATATGTTTGATAACAGTCTTGTAAACCCTCTAAAATCTTTCCTCATTCTATCATCGTAAACATTACAATATCTACTATCCTGAAAATATAAAAATATTTGCCATCATGCTGGAAATTTCACTTTGGTATAGGTGTGCGGAGCCTAAAGAGCGACAGCGTCCTGGGGAAGGGTAGGCAAAAACACAGGGCTTCAAACTTTTTTGGAACAAATATGGCTTTAAAAATTTCCTTTTTTGTAGAAAATAGGCTTTAAAAACTGAGTTCGGCCTAATTTTAGGGTTTTGTATGGAAATGTTTGTCAAATTATAGACTCTAGATCAT
>JXSR01S015664.1:1929-29405 GCA_000969725.1 Ophiothrix spiculata
CTTAAAACCTGGAAAATTGATTTATAGAAATAGCGCCACCAATAATGTGCCTTTAACATTAAATGGCTATATATTATTAGTGATCAAACAGTGGTAAGAGGGCTTCTACATACTTTGAACGACAGGAGAGGCCATTTGCTGGGGCAAAATCCTTTTTTTAATACTCGTTGACCTAAGGACACAAGTGAGAGCAGGAGAAAAATACCGATATCGACCACTATAGTTTGGGTCCAGGGGTAAATCCACTATGGGGGTCGAGGGGACGAAGCCCCCGAAGCCAGAGGACTTCTACACACTTTGAACGACAGGAGAGGCCATTTCCAGGGGCAAAGTACTATTTTTAAATACTCATTGACTTAAGGACACTATAGAATAATCACCCACTCACTAGTTTGGGTCCAGTGGTAAAGCCCCGATGGGGTCGAGGGGCGAAGCCCCTCGAAACTATAGGGTTTTACTGCATTTTATGCTTTTTTGTGAGGTATATACGAAAGCCCCAGTGGGCTTCGAGGGGGCGAAGCTATGGGGTTTTACTACATTTTTTGCTTTTTTGTGGGGTTCTATGAATATTGTATGATGATATTTTGTGGGCAAAAGTATACCCCCCTACTTAAAATATTGGGGGGGGGGCAGCCCAACCCCCAGTGGCCCTCTTCCCTCCTTTTTCTTTTCTCTTCTCCTTTTTTCTCCCCTCTTTCCCCCTTTTTTCTTTCTCTTCTCTTATGTCCTTTTTGTCATTTCAGCGCCCCCCTGCGGGTGGCGCCCGGGGCACGTGCCAACCCCTTGCCCCCCCCCCTAGCTACACACTGATATAGATCTACCAAGCATCTCCCCATGCAGTGAAGTGATCTTTCTTCTGGTGCTGTCATGGTTGCTTGGATTTCCCATAGGGTGCTGTTTTCCCTCCTAGAAACAGGCTAACTGCTTCAAAATAGGAGGTGAACTGTTGTCTTGGTGGCAAGTTGTCTGCATTACACTGCCATTTAGTACAGAGCTCAAATTGACCCTAAAAATAAGCTCTTAAACCCTAACCATACAAAACATCAAAAAATCACAATCCACATAGTCCGGAAAATCGCCTAAGTCCAAATAAGTCATAGACTGGAATTAGCAGTGGTCACGAAATCGCTGCCATGGCAGCGCATGCTCATTGACTTGACATAGTGATAGTTGGGTTGGGATGGGGGATCGAAACCGAAGTGGAAACCCATGATTTTTAACATGCAGATTTCCGAGGAGATTTGTTTAAACGGAGAAGTGCTCAATACGGTAAGGGTTAAGGGAGAATGGTCTGATTGCCTCAACTTTTTTTCAATCTTGTTGAAATTTTGGTACCAATATACTGCTAATATTTTTCTTACAACCCATTTTCAATTTCATGGGTAAGTTATGTTCCATTTTGAAGGTTAATGAGAAAATTTATCTAATTATGTAATTGATTTTACAAAGTAACATATAGGCAGCTGTGAAATACAAACTTTCCCATGTATCAAAACAGCTGAAATTTGAAACTTTCCTCTTTAGTGGTCATCTTTCATATGACATTGAAAAGTAAATTTTGAAACATCAGACCATCCTCCTTAAGTGGTAGCATATTTTGGGCCAATTCTCTATATCAAGCCCTCGTTTAGAAATTTAAACCTTTTATTTCTATCCAGATGAAAGTTGAATGTCCCTGTAAGGGTTCTAACCCTATGAACACGGGCAGCCGCTTTTTGTTCAAAAAACCTATTGAGTTATGGGGTGTTTGACTGTCATGGTTTCGTTTGTATTAATATATTGATCACGTTCGAATGGCTGTTTAACAACCATTTCTTTTTCCTTGGTAGGTGGCAAGTACATGGGAGGATATAGATGCAATGCGGGTAGATCTAGAGCGAAGCAACGCATCGGCGGCGTCAGTCGTATTCCGTGGTCAGATGTTGAATGCTGCCGCACAGCTCCAATCTGCGCTTGGCTTACAGGATCTAGGGCAGTTATATTATGAACCAGTTAAGGACCAACATGGCAGTACAGTGATCACAATTATCAATCAGATTAAGGTGAGATTGATAGTAAAAGCTTTTTGTAACAAAAAAAAGAGTTGTAACCATCCGCTCAAAGATAAGGATTTATGGCAGGATTTTGACCAGCCAAACAAGGATCTGTGAGGTTCACCGTAACCAAACTGGCAATGTCAAGAATTTTGGGAATAGATTTTCATCATTCTGATCAGAATGTAAAGTTGATTTGTTCTAAATTTTCAACCATCAATGTATTTTGTTATTTTCTTTGCCAGGATCCAAACATCATTAAAACGACGTCTCTGAAATGGTCCTCCATCAGTCGGATTCAAAAGCGAAAATCAGTGGTGTCAACGATAGCATTCACAGCGATTGAAATGCTCGTCAGCTCCATCCAGGTAAGATTGTCTTCTTTTGACCTTAAGAAAAGACGATATCAGGACCTTCCCATCATGCTTTGCTTCCAATGCGATTTTTTTGTGCAGGTTTTGATAGAGGGTTTAGAGATGAAACATAGCACAATTGGCAGACCTCTTCCCAATTTTACATTTCAGATATGTTTCATTGCTAAAACCTCTCATTAAAACCTGTACAAAAATTTTGTTGGAAGCAAGGCATGATGGGATACCTTCTTTTGTCCTGTACCACTTGAAAGAAGTTTTGCTGTACAAAGTTATACTGCACCTTATTTTGAAAATCCAAAATCATTTTTGATTTAATTTGGATGTTTCTTTTAAACAGTTATTGTGACTGAATGTTTAAAATAGTACAATTAAAAATTGATGTTATGTATATAGTGTAAGGCTGCGATCACATGAAGTATACGGTATTCACTATATGCTATTCGATGGTTATATTTTGTACAGGCACGGCAAGCTATAAGGTTTTTTTGAATAGTGCCCCTTTTTGTGACCCGGTAGCATCAAATTCATGTGTTCGATTGAATCTATACGCCTGCCCAGGTGAAATCGTGCACCGTATACCCGAATAGTATAGTTCTATGTGATCGCAGCCTAAGAGACTTGTAGTGATTAATTAGGATTGATGGACCAAATCACTGCGATTTAATATTTTTTTAACAGAAACAATCAAGAATTCGGTAATAATTTTGAAGTAAATTTGGTGCCAACAAAAAAACAAAACGGGAAAAAAAAGGTAATCGAAAAATCAACAAAAATGGGGAAGGGGGTAAGAATCCAAAAAAAACAAATTAATTAATTCCCTAAGGGCAAAATGGGTTTTTGAGCATTAATCGGTTGCTTGTTGCATACTTGCAAAGTATATATAAGTTGGACGATTCACGACAAATAATGGAATCTTGATGTTTCTTTGTTTCAGGAAAAAATATTATACCACAATAACAGTCAAGTAGCATTATCCAAAGGCTTATACGTAGGCTACCTCAAATTACGCAGCTCTGTCGACACAATACGGGTCCAGGTTCCGCAGAAAGCGCCCAATGTCGTTCCGCACGTCAAAATCCGAGACAACCCCAATGTGAGCCAAGAAGAATGGGAGTGGCTACGCAGCATTGATAACTGTGAGGTAAGAGGCGCAAAATTTTTACAAGTTGGGTGTCTTGTGGGGGTGGGGATAACAAAGATTTGAATTCTAAGGTGCCTTTTTCATTCACACAATTTCAATATTTACCATATGAGCAATAAATCTATACCAAGGAAACATGAATTTTTTTTGTTAATTTTTGTTTACGTACATTTGTGTGTTGACGTGTGTGGTACACTACCAGCAGGGAGGTTATAAATGACACTGTAATCAATGGCTTCTAAGATTTACAAGCGTGTATATATAATAGATTACTTATTAAGGCTTTAAAAATACCGATGCAATTTGTAGTAGTGCTTCTTTTCTTTGTGCAAAAATTGGCTTGGCTTCAGGAAAGAAACCTTTCAATGTGTTTGTCATTTCAAAAACAATTAAACTTGGACAGCATATCACTGATAGAAGATAAGAGGGATTTCTATGTATTTGTCATTTTAAAAACAATTTATCTTGGACAGTATATCACTGATAGGAGGGATCAAAGAAACAGAATTAAAATTGTGGATTTTATATTTATAATATTTTGACCATAGTGTTAACAGTGTTAGAATTGCCACCATATTTATATCGATCATAGAGGGTGGGTAAGTTATTGTACCCAAGTCTTATTCCATGTGCTCTGAATGGAACAAGATAAGATATTGTGTGTATCCCATCATGCATTGCTTCCTATGGCATTGTTTTATAGGAAATAGGAATAGTTAGTGATGAAATGACCCTAAATCAAAGTTAATTGTTGTAATCTTGCATTTTGGGTATGTTTCATCACTAACTATACACGTGACTTCCTGTTCATAGTTTCTCATGGGAAGCAATGCATGATGGGATACACACGTTATCTTTTCTTGGAAGGGGCTACAAAGCTAGTGTGACATAGGGTGCTCGAAAAATAAATCATCTGTAGTTACTCACTTTTATCACAAAACTTCTTTTATTTCCATAAAATGCTGCTGTCATTTCCAATGCTACCTTCTACTTTTTATGTGTCTCTGATTAGGTCAAGGATGGCCCCACCATAGTTCAGGAGCGCTTCCAACGAGACTTGGCGTCTGCGTGTAAGACGTTGCTGAATACGATGGGCGTATCCGATGAGGAAGCAATCACGCACCGCATCTGTGACCTAGAGGTCATTGAACTTAATAATAATGAGGTATGTCTCATATGGAATTGGAAAGTTGTTGAAGGGGAAGCAAAATAATGCTGGGCCTATTTCACAAACATTATTTTTTGCGATGATCTCAAAAACTCTTGAAAACTAGCATCCATCGCAAATATTGTTTGCGACGACTTTTTACTTTTCACTAACATCTTTTAATTATAATCTTCATGGATGAGACTCGCAAATTTTACGATGGTGCAAAATAAGTAATTGTGATGGTCTTGGTAAGGTATAAGGTGTAAAAATAGTTTGTACAAAATGAAAATAAATCTTCGTATTCCTATCCCAAGTGTCTTTATAAGATACATAATACTGGCCATTATAATGGGAAAATCCTCTGAACCATGTTGGCGAAACTAGATTGGAATAGTTTTCTACCAGACCAAACAGCTCCCTATATGTGCTTTGGTTGGCAAAGTAGTCAAAATTGAATATTTTGTACCACACCAATATAATCTGTTAGTTAGGCTTAAACTCCAGACCAACTGGTTCTGATACCTGATTTTTTTCTACCAGACGACACAAATTGGTGACTGCATCATCTGCGAATTATAGGTACTTTTTTTGAGGACTGTCCTATTTGGCGTGTTTTGTTTTGCAGGTGTGTTTTATCATGTTAATCCCGCCAACCAGTAGTGTGTGTCTAGGCCCTGGTACTGGCAATGAATGGTTAGCATCGGAAGATTACATACCAATCCAAGTTCATCTCTTTGAAATGAGTGAGTATACTGTATAACCCTTGAAATATGCAACAAGCAGCCAATTAACACACAAACTAATATGACCCTATGGGGAAGTAAATTAGTCCATATTTTTCGAATCATAAACACATACCAAATCTTGATGAATATTCAAATGAACTTATTGTTCAATGTTTGTCCATGTGGTAGCAACAAAATTTGCCAAAAATAACACCAAAATCATGAACAATTCACATGCAAAAATATTAATACGCAGTGATTTGGCTTTAATCAATCCTAATCAATCATTACTTGAGAAACTTTACTCTACTTACTCTGTGGTCGGACAGTCACGTTAAGCCTTGGGTCCCCTGTATGAATAGACTCCTTCATGGGGTATGCATGTTATCATGCAAGTACTTGTATCATTCATTGATTGATTGATTGATTACTAGAATCTACACAATGCAAAACCACCAATTTACAATGTTGCAGAATACAAGGGATATACTATTAATCTCATAACTGAGTCTGATTGCTTGTTGCAAACTTTTACGGTTTATTTCGTTTAGTATAAAGCCTCAAACATTTTTTATACCACATCATGGGGGAGGGTGGCTTTGAAACTATTCAAAATATGTTGATCATGTATATAATCTGAAACAGATATATTCCGCAATAAAAGTATACTTTAGTTCCCATCAAAAACTTGACCCTAACCATGACCCGACCCCCTACTCAACTAACCCTTGCCCCAACCCTAACTCACTAACCATGACCTGACCCTAACCCTAACCATAAATCCTAACCCTAAAATTTTACATGGGACCTTAAGTATACTTGCTCCTCTTCCACTAGTGCATGGCATACCATATCCACTCGTCCAATTCAACCATTAATTATGGGTCAATTTATACTCAGCCTTCAAGCAAAGTTTTCGCTTCTAAACATTATGTCGTGACGTCAAACTATGGGCGGCCATTGGGCGGTGCTGTTGGTTTTGAACACCTTTCTTGATTTCACACGCCGTTTTGGGTTATACATTTTGGATTTAGACACCAGTATGGGTTTTACATTCCATTTTGGGTATTTTAGACATCTTTTCCATTGTACTAGACACCCTTATCAATTTTGTAGACACCTAACCTTTCTCTTGTTGACACATATGGCCGCCAGTAGTCTGACGTAACTACAAAATGTTGAATCAAATTTGTGAACTATGAAGGCCTTACTATTGTCAAACATGAAGGTGACTGTTACAAATTTTATTTGTAAACATGAAATATATCTACTATCCACAGTTCACTTGTCAACATATCACAACGATTTTATACGGCACTACTCGCGATTGTCGGCCATCTTGGAGATGGATGCCCTTATTGCGCAACACCTACTCAGGGAGGCATTCTCAGATGAGGAAGTGAGAGAAGCCAAAGCAAGACAGGACCAAATTGCAGATTTCCAAACAGTAAGTAAACAACAATCCATGCAGGGGTTGCATTGTCAAACAATAGGGCCCTGTACTCTGGATTACAAGACAGGACTAAATTTCAGATTTCCAAGCTCAGTAAGTGTCAATGCTTTGTTGATTTTAATCTAATGGGCTATTCCAGTTAAAATCCATATACCCCCTATGGAAGATATTACCTTAATCTCCCCCACAGGGAGTGTGAATTTGTAATGGAGTCACCAATTTAGATTACCCCATTTGAAATTCACCCTCCCTGTGTGGGAGGTTAAGGTGATGTCTTCCATAGGGGGTGTGTGGACTTCAACTGGAACAGCCGAATGTCATTGCTTGACGCTCATCTATTTTCTTGATTACGCATTACATGTGCTCGTCTTCATCATATGCAGTTTAGTTTTACCCGAGAATTTATGAAGGGGAATTAGCACTTGATTTTACCATTTTGTTCACCCTATGTTATGTCAGCGCAGGGACAGCAACACGGGCTGGGGGCAGGGGGGCAATTGCTTTTCTGAAAAAAATAAAGACAAAACTTTCCATCATAAGTTTAGAAGCAAGATATTCATCACATTTGAAACAAGAAATGCTGTTTTCATACCATTTTGTCTCTACAGAAAAAATTTAAAGTTGGTAAAGAATTGCAATTTTCTTCAATATTCCACAAATTTAGGGGAAAACTACTGGTAGTATAAAAAACATTCATAGGTATAAAAGTAGCGGGAAGAATCTAGGCCAGTCCCTTTAATCATGTTTTGCGGATTTGACTTGATCATAATCATTATAGGCAAAGCAATAATTTCTTGGACAATATACACAAAAATCCATGGTAGCAGTTGCATTTACAAACAATGGGGCCCTGTACTCTGGATTTCTGTTTAAACTGTCCAATAAATTGCTGTTTGGCCTATTGTGATAATTACAGGAATTTGTAATCACTGAGTTGCTTTTTTGATTCATTAATTTTCTGTTTTGTTGTTGTTGTAGTATAATTGATGTTGATCATCTTGAAATTAACGCCTAAGCCTGAGAATATTTTTTCAACAACATGTGCTATATATACACTTTAGCGTGAGAATGTTTTTACAACACTTAACAATTTAAGGTCACCATATGCCACTCAGAATTTATGTATCTGTTTTCCCACGCATACTTTTGCACAATGGAAGATAGTACTTTACTGTTATGCCCTATTATATTTTAGATTAAATTTTAACTTTCGGGCCACATCTTTTTCAAATCTTGATGGAGGAAAAACAATTTAAGGTCACCATATGCCACTCAGAATTTATGTAACTGTTTTCCCACGCATACTTTTGCAAAATGGAAGATAGTACTTTACTGTTATGCCCTACTATAGATTTAATTTGAACTTTTGGACCACATCTTTTTCAAATCTTGATGGAGGGTAAAATCTATTCTGGAAAAGAGAGGGTAATTAACTTGAGGAGGCTTTCAGTTTTATGTCTCTGCCTCTAAAGGAGGCAAATTAAAACTGCATGCAAAAAATGAACATTTTTATTCTTCATACCACCCCACCCCCCCAAAAAAAGAAATTTTGTCAGTAGTTAGTGATGAAATGCCCATAAATCAAAGCTATTTGTTATAATCTTGCATTTCATGTTTCATCACTAACTACTCACATGACTTCCTGTACAAAATTTCCCATAGGAAGCATTGCATTATGGAAGACTCATTATTCCACTTTTTTTCAGCAACTTGACACAACATGGAAAGAAATGCGTTGGATAATGGACATTGTCCAGTATGCAAGAGACAAGCAAATTAAGGGTGGAGTGCCCCTCTCCGTGCTGTGTGCCCCACCCCCGTCACCGGTTGAGCCACGTCAAGACTTACTATTTATCAACAAAGAACGAAATACAAAAGGTAACTATTGTGTGCTAGACTTTGATGAATTTATCAAGGCAACATTGTAGTAATTGAATATGCCAGTGTAAGAAACCCCATCTTCAATAGCTCCCTTCTGTTAATTCTTATAAAATATAAATGCATACAAATCTCTGAAAATGCTTTAACATCAGTAAAATAGCATTTCCATGTCAATATAATATCCTAATCATAGTGTCATATTTGACCTTGAAGTTGACTTTTTTAGACATTGTTAGATAATTGTTACAGTACATAGTTGCTATATTTAAACAGCCAGTACAAGAAAATCCCAACTCCATGAGCTCCCCACTCCATGAGCTCCCCTCTGCAACTATATACTAGAAAAACTATCTAACAATTTCTAAAAAAGTCAATTACAGGGTCAAATGTGACACCATGATTGGGATATAGATGTGGAAATGCTTTTTTGTGATTTGAAAGCATTTTCAGAGATTTGTATGCATTTATACAGAACTTAACAGAAGGGAGCTATTGGAGTTGGGGTTTTCTTGTACTGGCGTATTCAATTCACACTGCTAGTTGTGGTTGCATCTGTGTGAAATGCTATATGAGACCGTCCATCCCAAACCAGCCATAAGGCCAAAAAAAATAAATTGTTATGTTGCCCTCAGCGACCGACCCTATTCAAAAATTTAAAAAAAAAATATTAGGGTCGGGAAAGCACCCAATTTTGCTCAAATTGGGTGGTTTTTGAGAAAATATTTGGAAAATAGAGGAAAATGCACCCAAATTTCATAATGTGGGTGCTTTTTAAAAAAAATATTTAAAAAAAAAATTATTTTCGGACCAACCGACTCATTTTTTCAGAAATCCAACTTGAGGGCAACACAAAAAAATTAATTTTTTTTGGCCTAATGCAGCCTCTTGACATTTTCTCTTTTTTAAACATTTGCAAAGACCATGTCATAAGGATTAAAATGACACGCAAAAACTTTACACGATTTCCAGAAGTCAAGTTATGGTCTGTCGAAGGTTGTCAGGGAGTAAAATGTATAACTGAGACAAACGCATTCAAGGATCAGTAACCCTTCTGTTGATAGTTCTCAAAATATACAGATTTATTTCATATTTCACATCATTTTCTTGAAATGAAACTTTGGTGGTGTTTTGGATTAAGCACAAGGATTGTGAATCTCAAAAAATCAAGTTAAGCAAATTAAGTTTGCTGCATTTCTGGCTAGTTTGAGATGGACAGTCACATATTGTATGAAGTGCAGGCTTTTTGTTATTCACCAGTGAAGTGTATCCAACTCCTTATACTCTGTAAACCTTGACGTATGTAACAAGCAATCAAGACTCTGTTACGAGATCCATAGCATATCCCTTGTATTCTACAACATTGTGAACTGGTGTTTTTGTATAGTGTAAGAGACTAGTATCGATTGGTTAGACCAAATCACTGCATATTTATATTTTTTACATGAATAGTTCATGATTTTGGTATTATTTCGGGCTAATTTTGTAGCTAACACATGGATAACCATTTCAATATTCAGTAAGATTTGGTATGTTTCTATGATTCAAGAAATACAGACTTATTTACTTCAACATATGTGAAGCGTTACATCAAAAGGTACAAGTTCTCGGCCAAGCAAATTTTGAGATATAAATAAAGCTCGTAAATTATAAAGAAAATAATAAGAAAATTGTCATCTTTATTCACCATATCTTCAAAATTTAAACTTCAATTTTCACAAGCAAGGTATCATTTTAAAGCTTAATTTATTCTCTTTAAAGTAACACAGAAATCTCAATTTTGTCAAAGGTAGACAACTTGTACCTTTTGATGTAAGGCGTCACATATGTAATATTGGTTTATGTGTGTTAGTCTGCTGCTTGTTGCATACTTCAAGATTTACAGAGTTTAAACTTTTAAAATGTAATATAAAACTTGGAAACTCTGTCAATTTAGGCAAAAAAACCCAACATGGAACTGGGTCTACAAATATTGTGAAATCAGCCATTTTTAGCCTTAAAATATCCTTAGAATGGGTAACAGTTTCAGCCCTTAGGCCAAAAAAAACAAATTGTTTGGTTGCCCTCCACAGCTTTTTCAGAGAGGGTCGGTCGGTCGTTTTTTTTTTTTAATACTATTCCGCGGACTGCTGGGTCAATGGTCGCGCCAGCCTTCACAACTTCCTGTGCAACATCCAATTCCAAACAATCAAATACTTCTTGTGGTGATTTGGGACATCCTAAACATTTTGAGGGTTGAATATCGAAAAAAGCAAAAACATAACATTTTTTTTGTAGTTTTCGGTAAGTTTTGCATATTTTTGTAGGAAAAAAAATCAATAAAAAAAAGTTTGGGTCGGGCTGAAAAATAGGGTTGGTCGGTAAAGGGCAACCAAACGATTTTTTTTGGCCTTATGCGGCACATTGCATCAGTATGTAATTGGGTGTACACCGGTTTGAATTTGACAATGAAACTTTGCATGCTGCCATTATTACCACTAATACTTCAAATGATGCAAAAATCTCAAAATGCTTGAGGAAAACTTTGGGGATAATGCTTAACTTGTCCAATGGCCCTTTAATGCAGGGGAAATCCTCTGATTATCAGATCTAGACATAATACTGAGCACCTCTCAATTTATGATTTGCGCACTCCAACCCCATTTTTAACCGATTCAGTCTAATTGAATTTTGACATTGCAATCAAAAATACTAAATGAACTAACCCTCCAAACTAATTAACTAAGCCTGTAAACTAATTAACTAAGCCTGTAAACTAATTAACTAAGTCTGTAAACTAATTAACAAAAGTTCGTTTTTGTTTTGATGCTACAATTGATGCACTAATGACTAACAAACACAACAATTACTTTGCAATTAATTCTGCTATTTCTGTACTGTTACCAGTATTGCAAACAAGAATCTGAAAAAATGTTTCACCAGAAGTGTTTAAGACAAACAGGAGATTAACAGGAGCATCCATTTGATTTCCCTTGCTTTAATTTTTAATTTCACAGTAGTCTGAATGTTCCAATAACCAGTATTCAAAATAGAAAACTATTTGTGTCAACCAACTTATGCGATATTTACGTTGTAGTTTAGGCCAAAAAAAAAAAGAACTCTGTCTCAGCTTACTTAAGGTCAAAACCCTAAGCGCTATGCGGGGGTTTTTTTAGTAAAAAAGGGCTACGCGGATGCGGAAATACCCCCTTTCTTTTTTTTTTATTGCATTTTTCAGCCACTATTTTTTTTTTGCGGCCGCTTCGCGGCAGTTTATTTAACTTTTTTTTTCTCTCGATGTAAGAAAAAAATAAAAAAGCAAAAAATCTCCTGAAAACCTAAAAAAAAAAGAAATGCGGTAAAATTCGAATTTTTAACCAAATGCGCGCGGGAAGCTGAGACAGAGTTCTTTTTTTCTTTGGCCTTATGGAAAAAGAACCATTTACTTCATGAAAATTGTGATTTTCACCTCTGCCGAGAAAATAAAGGCAAAACGACCCATCAACCATGGGTTTAAAGCTTCATTGATGTCGTCTTATATAAAAAAGACCATTGAAAATTGTAACTACCCATCAATAGATAGACACATCAAGTTTTTAACACGTGACCTAAAAGCCAATAAACCGGCTTATCGGATATACAGTGCGTGTACACAAGGTATACCGGCTCGTCAGGTTCAAAGGGTTTTAAATATTTAAAAGCCCTTGTTGCATGCAATCTAGATGCAAAACAGATTATGGAGGTGTGGGTTATTCTGAATCGGCTTTCCGTATCGATATCCCCGTTTATTGATGTGTCGTTACTAATTGCAGTGTGTTGTGACCGCTTCTTTCCTTCTTCTCTAACAGACTCTGACTCTCCAGTGCACTCTTCTTCTATCAATGGTCATTCCCCCGTGACTAGCACTCAGTCGGGAATTCTACGCATCTTCCCAGCGTATAACTCGGGTCTGGCCAAAGGAACAAGTGTAAAGGTACGCTGCATAGCTGTATATCCACCAATGACTGGTACATAAGGGACATAATCATTGATTATTAATCAATAGAGACGAGCGATCGCTTGGGCCACCCGAGCGATGAAGCCAAGTAGTTGATCATCCTACCTTTGCATTTTGCTCATTTGTGGCAAAATATAAAGTAATATAATGATCAATAATATCAATGTGTAAATGGTTGTTCGATCCAGGCTTGGCTCGGGTCAAAAAGTTTGGCTCGTACTTGCTCGGCTTGGGCGAGAAGCTTGGGTCTAAATTGATTATGTCCCAAATCAAGTATTAAATGTTTGGGTTGATTCTTAAGGACCATGGATCAGAAACTAGTGTTTTTTTTTTGTGAAATTATTGATTTTCAAATGCTTATTGGCACATAACATTTTTTGCTGCACAGAGTGTTTCTCTTTTTAGTTTTATAAGTGTACTACACATTAACAAAATTTCAAATACAGCAGCTTTTCTAAAGTATAAAGCTGAATTTTTACTCAACAGAGAAGGCAAACACATGAGCTTTCAAGCTTTTTCTTAAGCTGACATGGATCAGGAGCCAGAAATCGGAAAAAGTGGCTCATGGCCCTTAAATTTCCAGAAAACCAGGAGCCATTTCCGAATTTAACAATAAAAGAAGATACCCTATTCACTCGTCTAATTCAACTATTTTCCATCTGACAATCTCCTTAAATTAACAAAATCCCCATTTCCAAAAGTTTGGCAAATAGTCATACTACATGACCGACACTTCATTTCAATTATTTTAACAATTTTTGGCACGCTAGTATGAAAGTGCTCAACTGTAACGTGAACTAAATTCCGAAATTGAGCAGTTGAATTGGACAAGTGGATACGGTATTGTTTTATTTTCTTCAGATGAATATGCATTATCTTTCCAAAAATACCCATTTCCAATCATTTTCTTCACAAGTTTTGACTCATACTAGAGACAAAAATTGTATACAGCAAGACCCAAGCGCTGTAGTAGGGAAAAATATTGTCACCTTGGTCTCAAGTTTTCTGTCCCATCTGGCACAAAAAGTCAGGAACCACTGGGTTAAAATCGTCCAGAGCCTGCTTAAGAAAAAGCTTGGATATACGACTAATCACTCTGTAGATCCAACGTCTGAACTTCATTCTTGAATGAGTTTCTGAAAATTGCTCTGTATAATATGGGTTATCATACTGGTTAAAAGGCGAACTAAGTCCCTCTTTATAATTCCTTGATAATTTTGTAAGCATTTTTGAAATTGTGATGAATTTGTGATCAAACTGAATAAAAACATCTTCATAAGAACTTTGAGAATAATTCCCAGTTGTTTTTTTCAACAGCTCCAGGTAACCGTCAAAACCACCTGTCAAGAAATAATCAACCTCGTCATCCAGCAGCTAAACAAAGCTGTGGAAAGCCGTCACATTGACGCACCACTGTACCCTGAAGAGCAATGGCAAGACTTCTGCCTTGTGGCAGTCATCGGCGGCAAAGAACACGCCTTCCAGGAAGCCTTCTGCCCGTTGCAGCTTCAGAACCCCTGGACTCAAGGACACTTATATGTGCAACCCAAAGAAATGAGTTTATCGATACTAAGTACGGGACCTTCCACCGCTGTATGATGAACGAACAAAATGTGCAATATATTTTCCAAACTTTTTTACACTTGCAAATAATAATGGCGATGTTCTAATTTAATTATGATTGAATTGTAAAGCGATGTTTTTCGAGAAGACCAAACTGATGCTTGATTTAGCAGCTTGAATTTCTAAAAACAAGGGAGCAGTAACAAGTGGTTTACGATTAAGAGGTACTTTAAGGACGTCACCATTTTTGATGATAGTCGGCAAAGAGAAGTTCTTGCAGGAACATTATGTGACATTGCTAGCAAACCATATGATGAACTTTTGCCAAGCTTTCTTAAGATGGGATTTTATTAGAATGTATAAATTGTGTTTCCTTGGGCAAGAAACTTAAGTCACGTTAAGCCGTTGGTCTACTGTGCTAAATATTCCATATTGGGATGATGCAACAGTGTTGACCTGATAGACATCAGAGAAGTTTTAAAGTGATCACCAAGAAAAAATACAGGCAGAAACATAATTGTATTATGTGACCCTTTAGTCATCTTTAAATGTCCTCTTTTAAACAAAAAAAATCAACACTTTATTGACCGAATTTTGGTATCAATGGAAAGAGGAGATCCTATGGTATCAAACTTTTTAAAATTTGGACGTGTCATCATAGAATGACTGCAGTGGCTGTAACCCTTTAAATGCAGGGATTTAATCATACCATGATTCTTTGATTTCTCCATGCAGTTTTTCTGGTTAGCAGAGGCAGGTTGTTGACATCTATCAACACCTGTATAGAAAGTATAAATGCCGTTGATATCATTTTTGCACTATAATGTGCACGAGGATGAGTGACCATAGTGACTGGCTGATCTTTATAACTTTTTGATACCCCCTCGTAGTTAAGTGATGCTAGACTCTTTGAAGTCATTTGAGATCAGGGGCTGGATTGGGACGAGGTTATTCATGTATGTATGTTATATGGGGATGTGCTGCTCCAATAAGCCTTTTAGGAAGAATGGCTGTCACAAAAGGAGAGGACGCTATTCCAAATGGGTAAAATTAAGATAACAATAGGAGGGCGTACTTTGGTTTGGGTAAAACCCGGGAAACACAAAAGGCTAATAGGTTATTTCCACAATCTTGTTTCTAGGCTATAAATATTCTTAGAAGGGGGTATGGATTTTTGAGCAGCACATACACTCCTTCATTTCATAATTTGAATCAAATGCATCCACAGTCAGAATTTTACGTCTTTTGCATTTTCTTTTGCGTCTTCTGCACCAAAGAAGGGCAAAGCTGCCACAGACAAGAGAATATATTGTGTGTATCCCACAATGCATTGCTTCCTGTGGAAATTTCTCAATGAACATTGAACCTACTTGCTATATGTATCGATCAAAATAGATCCTCAGATTTCTACAAGTCATGGGAATTCAGGTAAAATTAGACAATTGAGTGAGAAACAATGCTTTTTTTACTGACAATACTGGTAATCTTGTTCATAAGAATCAAGCCCCAATTTAAAATTCTGGCATCAAATTTAATCAGTTGTTTTGAAAATATAGAGCACTGGTATGGAAATGTTATATGCGACCGTCCATCCCGTAAATGCAGCCTCTTGTCATTTTGGACTTTTTTTTTGCAAAGACAATGTCATAAGGATTAAAATGACACCATAATGAACTTCTCTCGATTTCCAGAAGTCAAGTTATGGTCTGTCAAAGGTTGTCAGGAAGTCCTATTTCCAATCATTTTCATGAAATTAAACTTTCTTGTGTTTTGAAGTAAGCATATGGATTGTGAATCTGTCAAAAAATCAATTTTGTCCAATTACGACCTTGGCAAGTATTTTTACCTGTAGCGAAAAAAAAATGAAGTTTGCTGCATCTTGTTTCAGATGGACGATAACATATTGCAATATTTCACAGTATTTTTCCTTAATGCATTTTAAACTATCAGATTCATGTATCTTTTATTTGTATTCAATTGTTTTAAGTCAGTAGATTTCATATTTCCATTGACAAATGTCTGCATGCACTATTTATACATGAATATGTTGTAACAAATGAGGGGTGCTCTGGCAAAATTAGCGGAAAGTCACAATTTTCAAATTTGAGTTTCTTGCATATTTTAATTCTCAGGGGGGGGGGGATATTTTGCCCCTCAAGGGTGATTGTTTCTGAAGTCAAAATATACCCTTTTTACCCTATTCACACCCCAAATCAGGATTTTACCGATGCCGATTTCACACCAGGGTTTTAAAAAGTAACCTATTTTTGATGGTGTCACCTAATTCACTCTTCAATCCTAAAAAAACAACCCTAATTCACCTTTTTCTTGGTCATGCTATGCCTGCAACATTTTACTTGAGTCAATTGAGCCTATATACGATTCTGTGCTAGGTAAATTTTCTGCTGTCTTATTAAATAGGATAGACCAATAAGGCAAGGCAGTAAGTTCGTGCTCATCAAGGCCCTGAAAATCAATCATTTATCTGGCCAAAATTTCAGTTGTGTCCATCGATCTGGAATAAATAGGATCGGTCTTTTGGGCAAATATTTAATCAAAGACTCTAATATAGACCTAAGACGTGGCCATTGGTTTGTATACATTCATGCTACTTGATCAATAAATAATCTGCAGAAAATCAGAATGTGGTTCATAGGTTGTAGTTTTATGGGTGACTATAAGGCAAAAAAAAAACAAGTTTGTTTCCTGTCGGTTTTCAAAAATCCGCGATGATTTTTCCCCGTTCTTTTTATCAAATTGGCTATTTTGATTTTCATTTTCTAAAATATCAAATAAAAAAATGAAATGCGCAAATAATGACGCCAAGACGAAATGCGCGCGGCGCACGGGAAACAAACTTGTTTTTTGTTTTTGCCTAATATAGCCTAATTAAAACACACCCCTTGGTTTACATCAAACATTCCAATGGTGATTTATAGGTCATACTTTATGGGTGACCTGGCCATTGATTTGTATGCATACTTGACCTTCAAATAAACTGCAGAAAATACTATCCACGATATAAACCCATCATCTCTGTACTGTTTATATATATATGAAGCCATTTCAAAAAGCCCTCTGATCTCACTCTGGAAAAGAAAATTGTGGTTCATAGGTTGTAGTGTATGGTCACTTGACTATTATAGCCTAAAACACATCCCTTCGTTTATATGCACTATTGGGTATCGCTATCATTGTCTACTCCCAAGAATGCAAATGAGGATAATGAGTTTTATTCCGTTGTTGAGTACCCTGTTATATGTGCGGTAGAGCATGCCATTGTATTCAATTGGCTCATTTGCATTATTGGGAGTAGACAATGATAGGGTTACCCACTATTGCTACTCAATCATAGAATCCAATGGTGGTTTATATGTCATACTTAGGTCATAATATAGACTTAAGACCCTCCAATGGTTTGTATCATGCTACTTTTGACAACCAGCCTTAAAACAAAAGGCAAGCCTGTAAATTATAACCAAATAATGATAGAAGTATTTTCCTACTTGTATGTATGCATTTCAACTGCCATGTTGTTAAAATGTAAATGACTGTAAAAAGTGTGCATTAATTTATTAAATTTTCTATTCTTTCACAGTATTCATGTTGTCCAATAGTGTACTAATGTATAGAGATGAACATATGAGTTAACAGAACAAACAAAAGTCTTCCATATCGGGTTGGTACGGCAAGAGAAGATGTGTGTATCCCATCATGCATTGCTTCCTATGGGGAATGTTTGTATAGGAAATTATACGAGTAGTTAGTGATGAAATGCCCATAAATCAAAAGTGGTTGTTATCTAACTACTCACATGACTTCCTGTACAAAATTTTCCATAGAAAGCAATGCATGATGGGATACGCCTGTCTATTAACAAATTTGATGAGGAGATTTAAAACTCTTATAATTCCATTCCTGAGATTTGATAATCATACATACTGCCTGTCTTAGAAAAAAGCTAACAATCTTTTTCAGTTTTTTATGTAAATGTTACATTTCTTAGTTTGTTTCATTTCAATTGGTAATCTAGAAATAGAATATTTGTGTCCATTTGCTCAATTTTTTATATTCCCCTTAAATAAAATGTGCTTGAATATTATTTTCAATATGCTCACTCTATCGTGATATTTACCTATTTATTACGTACATACTTACTTAGAGCACGTGACTCGTAGTACAGAGGTCGTGGGTTCGAGCCCCATTGGCGGTACTACTAGTCGAACCATGTCTCCTTGTTTCCCTAGGCAAGAAACTTTATTCTAATTGCTCTGTGGTTTGGAAGTAACGTAAAGGCGTTGGTCCCCTGTGTGAATGCTCCTTTTTAGGGCGCTGCATACAGTGTCTATCTATGCTGAAAAGTGAACAAATTTGCTGGGAAAAGTATTAGGCAGATTTGATCAATTTTTCAAGGTGTCTCATTATCATTTCTTTCAGAAATATGTGCTTTATTTATGCGAAAAATCATGAAAGTGGCCAACAGAAATTTCCATCTAGACAAAGTGCAACTTCTGTAGATTACCGATTGAAATGAAATAAAATTATACCGTATCCACTCGTCAAATTCAGCTATTTGCCATATGAAAATCGCTTTAAACTAATTAATACCCTCACTGACAAATCTTATTACTGAAATTTTTGCCCGAAAGGTGTTTATTTAAACCACATTTTTAACTGAACATTGTGGCCTGTATTCCAGAAAGGTGTTTAGCTAAACCACTGTTTTAATTCTCGTCAACAGCATGGCTCATTGAACTGTTCCGCTTGAACGCTGCAACATTGCATATCATTCCTTCAGTTAAACCGTGGTTTAACTAAACACCATTCTGGAATATGGACCCAATTGTTCAGGAATGATGCACACCGTTGCAGCTTTTAAGCGGAACAGTTCAATAATCCATGCTGTTGAAGAGAAATTAAAACCATAGTTTAGCGAAACACCTTTCTGGAATACGTGCCAAAGAAATTTTAACCATTTTTGGCACGATTGACTGTATGAATTAATCAATAGTAAAGGTGATGCCCATTCAGAAAATCACTAATTGAATTGGACGAGTGGAAACAGTATATTTATGAAGTGCATACTTTCTGACTATCAATTAAAGTCAAAATTTGAAATGTGAAGATTGTAACATAGGTGTCAAATAAAAACTACTTCAACTTTAAAATTCTACAGGCCAAACAATAATTTATCGGACAGCATAATGCCACGCCACGCTCTTGCAATACCGGACATTTATCCACACTGCAGTTCATATTTGGAACAGCTTGCCAGATGATGTAGTTTGCAACATCTCTGAAACTGGTGTTGCATCCTTCAAGAGCAGGATGCATGAGTATCTATTGTCTCGTGTTTAAGGCTTAGGCCCCTGCACTCTTAGTTTTCTTGTTGCTGTGAACCACGGATTAGGCCATGGGGATATCTACCATAGCGCATTGATGCTTATGCTAGATTTTGATATTAATCAATCAAAAATGTGTAAGTGAACAATAGTTGCACATTTTTTTACAAAAAATCAATATTGCAGGGCCTATTACTTGCAATCCCACTATGTATTTTTGTTTATCGTCATATCTAATGGGTGATTTTAACATTTGACCTTCTATAATGTTGTTTTCCCTCCAATCCCTACCCTCACCCTTATTATAAACAAAAATCTATAGTGCAGGGCCTTTTTGTAAATGGAACACATACAATAGATTTTTGTTTCAATTGTCCAATGAATTTTTATTTTGCCTATACCATATTCCATCAACCCAACCTTGCACATGGATTTGATGAATATTAAATTTTTGCGTGGTCTAGTGGAATTTTGCAAAATTAGATCATTAATGCTTCTTTCATACTTATTGATGCTTTGCAACTTTGAATTTATGTTGTCTGCTTCATTTCACACTTTGTAGCTTTGCAGTTTTGTTGCTTTGCACCTTGTCACTTCATGTTTCTCTGAAAGTTGAATTCATTTCATCTTGCCATACAACCTAATTTTGCCAATATCCATCATTAACATGAAGCTTTCCATTTTCGACAATTGGAAGGGGCAAGTTTCTGCAAAAAATATACGTCACACAGCAACAAAGCTACAAAACTACACATCAATGAAACCAGCATTATGCTGTGGGTTTGAGCCTATGGGACATGTAATTTAAATTGTGTGGTCGACATAGTGCAACAGAAGCGCATAGCAATATGAGGTTATCCTAAAACATACACACTATCCTAGTATCAAAAATGTCACATTTTTGAACTGTCAAGCTTTCGTCTGGAGTAGCTCTGACTTCTTCAGGACAAATATTATAAAGATATGTGAGCTGTCACTTCCCACTGATGACTCGTTTGAGCCATTCACTGAAGGCTGCCCCTTGCCAAAAGTGTTGAAAGCAGATCAGCTGTTTGTTTTTTGAGATTGTTGTGGCTCTGAAAAGACCCTTTCTGATGGTTGCCTCATTTTAATACTATTAGTTACCCCCTGTTTGTTCACGCAATACGGAAAGATATCTATGGTTGGGTGCTGTATCACATGAGGCCGAATGTGATACAGCATGCAACCATAGATATCTTCTGTATTGCGTAAGAACAAACAGGGGGTAACGAATTTATCACTTGGTGTAGGCATGGGTCTTATTATTAAAACGTAAATTATTGAGAATTAGATTTCAAATTTACTTAAATTGTCTTCATAAATGTTAAAAGTCAAACAAGCAATACGGATTTGCCTAACAGGTAATATATAACCGTATTGCATGGTTTCAGGATTAGTTTGCGTGCGCGGCTTTTGCAAGTGCGCAATAAAAACGCATCACGCCCAGTCATCCCTGCGTGATAACTTTTTGATTACGCGGTCAAGGTTATTTTTAGACTTAAAATATGTAATACGGCTATATATTAATTGGCTTTCGACCAATGGGATTCAAGGATTTAAGTCCCAAGTGATAAATCTTATTCCACACCTTAAGGTGGATTAGGTATAATTTGTTGGTCTATCAAAAGTCAGTACTGTGTCTCTTGTTTTCATGAAACACAGACTTTCACATATGTGTACCGCCGCGGCAAAAGGGTCCAGTTGTCGACTCCTACATGTTGCTCATTGTAGCATATCTGGTGTATACAAATACCATACATTAGATATGCTACAAGGAGCAACATGTACGAGCCGACAACTGGACCCTTTTGCTGCGGCGGTACACATATTATTACATTCGAAAGACTTGTTATAACTTAATAAATGAATGAAAACGAGTGAAATGAAACAAAATCATGCACACAAGATCAATTTTGATACATCCAACCCTACTGGGGTCCGAGTGAATTAGACAGCAATCAATCAAAATTTATTGCAACTTATGAGGCTTTTATATGGCCATTTAAATTAAACACTAACCTAATGTGGTGAACAATGTATTGCACTGAAGTTGTGGCGTACTACACTTCTCAAAAACAGTTTGGAAGGTTTTTCTTTTCAGCCGCCTATAGCTGATATAATTTAATCTTATTTATTTGATGCTTTATTTGAAAAGGTAGCAACCTCCTCTTTAGAATGACATCAAATTTGTAACAAGAGCTTGTAACAAGAGTCATTCCACTTTTGTTAGCAGATGGGCCAGAAACAGTGCATGACAAAATTGAGCAGTATCTGTGACTTAACTTTTTTTGAGAAGTGTGTAAAAGGACCTTACATGATCGTGGATAAAACAGCCCAAAAGTGTCAAAATAAAGTTAATATGTTTCTATGGCACTCACCATTTAATATTCCGTAGCCCGAAAGTGGTGACAGGTGATTACTCCTTATAATGCTATTCACATTATGATGGTAACAAGAATAGTTTGTCTGTATTGGACATTATTTACACTGTACCTCACGAAATAAATCTATTTAATATTTAATATAAATAGCAATTTAGATATGCATAATACTTATTTTTATGGTGTTAAAACACCACAATTACTGTTGTATTATACAATTATGATGTACAAATCCATGTTGTAAAAAATACTCTTGTAATAAAAAGGATGTTGATACTGCGGAGAATACGTATTCGGTAGTATAGAACAAATGTGTTCCAACATAACACTGTTCCACATTGTACAGTTGAATAGAAATTTGTGCTGAACTGTAAATAAGATATTTATAGAACACTTGAAATAAACTATTTATTGCTTTCGTACGAAAGATGAACAAACACTACGGCCTATTTAGTCGTTCTTTAAATCCAGTTTCATGGATTTACTTGTGATCAATTGGTTATCTGAAGGAACATATTTTGCTTAAAACAAAAACACAAACCTGGATAGTCCATGAAGGACTATAGAAGATTCATCCCGGGATTCATCCGATCTGTGGACTAAGTTTGCAGGAGAAGAGGTAACAAGGTTAGGTTGAAAATAGGGGAAATAATGAAACTTCTCCAGATTTTCGCTACAAGTAATTCCTAATACTACCCATTAAAGGTGTAGGATCCATGTATGTAATATGGGCTTTCATATGACATCAAAAATATACTACTTCCAGTTGAGCCCATAGGGATGAGAATGTGATTGGAACCTACACCAAGTGAAATTTTGCAGCTGAAACATGTTTCATCTTGGAAATATAAGTGAAAATGTGTCTGTTTGTGGTACCAATAATTAATTAAAACAGCAAAGATTTACATGATCTCTTTTTTGAATCAAAGTTAATAATAGGACCCAAAGCATTACTGGTATTTATTTGGACTAAGATCGTTGCTTTTCCTAAAACTGTTACAGTACCGAAGAGTTTAAAAAAAATCATCAAGCCACAAATGTAGGTTACTCCAAACCAGAAATGGCTTTGAATAATTGTAACCAATCAGTAGTAAGGTCCGAGAAAAGTGGCTTGTTTTATTTTTTTTTTTGCATAGAAAATCGGCACAGAGCGCTGGTTTGATGATGCTCATGAATATTAATGAGTTTGACACCTTGATTTAAAAAGGCCCATAAACTCACCCAAATAGATTTTAATTAAAAACAATTATGCATCTAGATGTATAAATGTTGTCAAAACATATTGAAATAAAAAATGATTGAAATTACTTGAAATAAAAATGTATATTTATGTGATTTCTAAAGTGATTTTTTTCATTGAGTGAGGTCAAATTTGGTCTTTACTTTTTCTCTGAAATCTACAAGTCTGGACTTAATATATTTAAGCCACTTAGTCTAAAGAAGCCAAACACACTTTTGTACATATATCCTGAAAATCTAGCCTTAATTCTGCTGAAAACACTTGTCACGTAGATGAGTGTGACTCTTGGTCCAATGAGGTCAAATCCGATATTGCAGATCCGCGCTGCCCGTCTCCGTTGTGACTATGGCAGTTTCGGCAGCAATCTATAGTTCATGTCCTAGTGCAAAAATAACTGAAAAATAAAACAAGATGAAGAAATAGAATTGTGTCTGGAAGAGTGGAAGAGTGATATGTCACTGAAAAATTATAAAATCTAATTAAAATAAGAAGAAAAAGGAAAAAAAATGTGTATAGATCGTGAATCGAACCCGGTTTCTCCGCGCGCCAAAATAAGAAATCACATAGTCCACGCCATAATGTCACTATGTGAGAACTACGCAAATTTTAGTAATTAAACTGTGATTGCGCAAGATCCAATTGTTTTGAAATATTTACACAAAATATCATATTAGGGACAGATTCTGTCAATTATAGTTATGCTTAGGTAACATTATGCTATTATACAAAATAAATAATCCCATTCAGGATAAATCTGAAGAAAATCGATGTAAAATTCGTTTGCAAAAATGGCGCTCGAGGTCATGCAGTGTAAACTAAACACGACACATGGCAAATGACGTCATATAGACCCATTGATACGAAAGGTTCTCCTTGTCGTACGATGATGCTGACTGTTAATATCAGGGTATTCAATACGTAATTGTAATGGCCGATATCTGGTCCCTTTCGTACGTCTAATTGAACGGCATTTTTGTCGCACTATTTACCGGCTTTACAGGTCTAATAAGAAAGATATATTTTTCAAATTTCATGGATAGGAGGTTTGATAGGTTGTATAACTTATTTTGCTATCCAATAGATATTTAGGTCGTTAAAACAACGAGCACGTAAGCAGATGTGACCTCATGATTTTAAATGCTTAAAATTTGCAATTTTGTTTAGAATGTAATAAAATGAAGATTTTTTTACTCCTAACAGTCAAACAAAACCCTGTTTTAATAGAAAAAACTCTAAATATTTTCATCCATATCTCAATTTTTTATTTGCAATAACCACCTTGTGATCATGAGGCTTTGAAGTCCGAACTATCCGACAGGTCACATCAAGAAAAAAAAATATCACGACCAAGTTCTTCAATATCGATCGCCAGAACTTAAAAATAAACTGCTCATTAAAAACTCATTTGCATAGGCTCTAAGCGTTGACTGTAACGTAACATAATAATCATTGATAATAGACAGTCACTCGTAAGATTAAATCATTTTATATACAGCTACTTGAATAGGGCAAATATCGTAAGATACTGGATATGCTTTCAAATCATGACTGCGGGGCCGTGTCTTGAAGGGACTTAACGATGATAACAAATATGGTGTGAACAAGTAAGCATGCGAGCTGAAATTTTTAAAAAGCTTGGAAATGCACTTTCTGATTCTGAATCGCTCTCAGTTTTAAATGCATAAATCTTAATAATATGTCAGTAACAAGATTCTCATAACAAAGCTACGTTGGACATCCTGATGTGACTAGAAATCTTTCAGTCACGACATGTAATATGTTTGTAGCCGTATAGGTACCTACAAGTCAAAGCAATAAAGGTTGACCGCTTTATAAACAGCCTCAGTTGGAAAATTCTACGGAGACAAAAGATGATAAAATGTAGGACTAGGTCATGACTGTCTTGAGATTCTAGAAAAATGTGAAATACCGTAATTTCCGGAATATAAACCGCGGCTTATACATGATAAGCGGTAAATTCATCGGAGGCGGAAGATGGCAAAATACCGTGAAGGATTTATAGGTCAGTACTGTTTTGGGATTCCATAAAAATGTAGAAGTTAAATTTCAATAAAAGATACCATTTCAAAAGTTGTGAAAACAAAGGTTGCCCGCTACAGCACCAATAAGCGGGAAAGATGGCAAAATACCGTGAAGGAATAGGTCAGTACTGTTTTGGGATTTCAGAAAACTTGAGAGTGGAATAAGTTCAATTAAAAGATCTAGGACCTATATGGCAAACTTAATACTCTGCTTTTGTTGAGAATATAATGCATTTAGCATCCTTTTGCATAAAAAGACTTCGAAGTGGCATAAATGTGAAGCCTCTTCAAAGTGACAAGAATGAGATACTGTCATATCCGATAGAGCTTGTAACTGCCACTACATTAACGCCTTTTGACCATTGTATACGCCTTGTTGTATATTTACGTGTTATTACGCAGTCCATTTGGTTGCCCTTCAATGTCTCGAGTATGAAGGCGTTGTTATCTGTTATATATTTACACTTCTCTAAATACATTAAAGCCCCTGATTACACACCTTTTACCGATAGCTCAACTGTTGTTCGGTATAACACATTTTGAGTTTAATAATAATAACGCAATTCTTATTAAGCGCAAACCACATCAGAAGACATCACAATGCCGTTTACATTATAATTATTGTTGCGCTGTCATTAGGAAATCGTCACAACCATCTCACATCAACTAGATCGCAATCTTATGATGCCGATCGGACGAAGTAATCGAGATTAAAGGGACTGGTCTAGATTCTTCCCATTAATTTTTAACTAGATAGTTTTTTACATGAATCAATAGAACATGTTTATAGTATAGCCTACCAGTAGTTTTACAAGCTTTTGAGCAATATACTGCAATTTCCTATACCAACTTTAATTTTTGCCGCCAGCTTTAAAAAGGGTGTGAAAACAGTGTTTCTAGGTTCAAATCTTACAAAGATCTTGTTTCTATACCTGTGATGGGTAAACAAATTATTTTGGATGAAATTGTTTCTCTTTTAATCATGTATTAAATGTTTGTTTGATCTTTTATCTGGTAAATCCATATGAGATACAAATTTATGATTAAGAAAACACAGGATAGTCACACCACCACCATCACAGATTATTGTAAAGTCAATACCTTGACATTTTGCATACAAATATATGTTGTAAGAACACGTATACATTTTGACACGACTAAATTTTGCCATAGTTCTTGTTTTCATATAAGTTCATTACCCAGAAAATTCAACCAAGCAGCATTTATCGTGTTATTTCTAAAAGCAAAAATGACTTTGATGATATCTTGTGTGAAAAACGGTGATGCAATGTGAATAATGATGCGACAGGTTATATTCTGAAGGTAATTGCCGTTTACTTCCACTTGTATACTTCGGTTCTTTGAGGTATCCACTTAGTTCAAAGTGTATTAATCAAACAAACGTTTAAAGTCATTAACCACGATCACCAAAGTGAAGTTAAACTTTCCTCAATACTCATTTTATTGCATTTTTAGAAAGTACTTCATTGTTACTAACAGTCAATTTTAGTGAAGAGATCATGTTGTTAAGTGTATTTAACCTTTCTAAAGAACAATATTCTCTTTTAAATCAACAGCAGTACATTTAGAATCTCAAACTTTAGGAAAATAGAAACACTGCTGGCAGAACCCCTAAATGATGAATTTTGCTGAAAATTGTATTTTTTAGAGCAGGTGATACGATTTTGTTTGTTTATTTTGATTTAAATAAGTTTTCACAAATTTTCATAATCAAGTGAATCATGGCTAATGTCTTTATCTAGCTTGTACCTTGCAATGACATACGATTTTATGTTTGTCCAAAAGCTGAAAAGGAAGAACAGTCAAATTTAGCACCACATTGCAATAGAGAACTTAACGTTCACCCTAACCCTAAACCCAATTAACCTTAACCCCAATCCTAACCCCAACCCTAATCCTAACTTTTAACCCTCATCCTAACTTCTAACCAGTACTGCTTCTAACCCTAATCCTAACCTACTAACCCTAATCCCAACCCTTGAACGTATGTTGCCTATTCTAAAGTTACGCGAAATTTGCAATTAAACATGTTTAGGTTCAGGTTTATTTTTCCATAATTAACACAATATTTTTTTTAATTCAACAAAATCGTAGGCATGTTCGTTTGATGTAACTTTAACAACCGTTCAACCCAGT
>JXSR01S015666.1:28365-42246 GCA_000969725.1 Ophiothrix spiculata
AACTACCACCTACGCAAACATTTCAAGTTCAGTTAGCACACAGAAAACACATGCAACTTGTATGTTTTAGATCTGTAAATCAGTCTTGAATCCTCGTGTGAAAAGCTGTGCATTGATAACGTGAAAACCGAGCATGCTGTCTAAGTACTGGATTTACACACTTGTTAAACTAAAGGTACATTGGTATGTTTGGTTTCCGAGATTTTTAACTTTGTCTACTTCCAATTTTTGTGCGCAAATAATTAAGTGAGTATCTCCTCTTGTTTTGCTTGAAGTGGCTGGAAAAATCAAGATTTCTTGTCAGAATAAGCATCTCCTATATAAAAAAAAAACTTTTGTGACAACTAATTATATTTTGAGATGATGGTAATTTTTTTTTATGTCTGCTAAATTCAAACCTGTAAGTTTGAAGGATAATGTATCTGATCATAATCTGTTAAAAAGATGTGTTTCCATGATTTCAGATAACAAAACTTGAAAAAATGAAATTGATGAGAATTTTACTAATAAACATCTAATGCAAATAATATTTTTCATTAAATCTTTTGGATGGTCACAAGGTATCTTTGGAATGATACTGTATATATGTTCTTCGTTCCTTTAAATAACCTTGAATCTTCAGCAACAGGCCATTGTACAAGGTCATGAACCAACACATGCAATCTCGCATTCAAATCATGGGTCATTTTACATTTTAAGTCTCAACCAGCCGGAATAACTAGCTCTCTTTTCTCGTTGCCAAGCGTCTCACAAGGATTGTCAAGTTTTTAATTTCGCATTCTTCTTGTCCCATTTCTATCCAACACTACAGCTATAAGTTTATCACTATGTTCTGTCCAGTCTATCGAGTGGCTTTTAGTTTTCACATAGTCCCCTCGGTAAACTTCACTACTTTGACATGCCACATTAGACCAGTTAAGTCTAAATTGTCTCTTAAATTGTATCTCTCAAACCTCGATGTGGCAGAGATATAAGATTTGGACAGGAATTAGGAGATGTACACAAAAACAAGATCCAAAATGTGAATACGAGAGACGAACCACTCAAAATTGATAATAGTGACATATGGTTTGGACGGGTATTTGCCCATCTTACAAACTATCTAGGTAAATAGTTTCTGTCTTCAGCAGATAGTAGGTTGAAATGTTGGCAGTTTGGTAAATAATTCAATTTGGTGTCTTGTGTTTGGAGCCACTTGGTAAATACAATTGCATCACTATCATATAGATGGGAATTGAAACCTATGAACTTCATTTCTATTTTTACTTTCGCTCATACTACAAAATAAACACAATTTACTTGATAGAGATATATTCATTTCAGTGTTGTTAAAAATGAGCAGTAGCACTCAAGAATTTGTTTTTGCCCTCCATAATTATTCAACATGAATGTAACATAAAAAATACTGTAAACTGTTAATTTTAATTCATTTTGAAATCAAATTGTGAGTAGCGTATAATCAGAAGGTTTCCTGTGTTATCTTTGCTGCAGGATTGTGGGTGTAAAATAAAGTAGTATGTTGAATTTTAAATCAGATTATACTTGAAGATTTCAGTTCATTGTAATGATGACTCCAGGGCTTGGAGCGTATAATTGAAAGAAAACTAGCACTCTGTTTGCCAACTAATATTTTGTATCAAAACATCAGATCAGCGTTAGTGAAGTTGACGGTATTTATTGATTGAAAATTTCATGTTTTGTTTCGTACGGAACATGTATGTGCTCGAATGGGAAGACATTATTTAGCAGATTTTGATTCATGTTGATGCGATAAAATGAGTAGTATGAATGAAAAAGTATGCCACATGTTTTAGATCTGTAAATCAGTCTTGAATCCTCATGTGAAAAGCTGTGCATTGATAACGTGAAAACCGAGCATGCTGTCTAAGTACTGGATTTACACACTTGTTAAAGGTGCATTGATAAGTTTGGTTTCTGAGATTTTTAACTTTGTCTACTTCTTCCAATTTTTGTGCAGAAATGACTTAGTAGGTATCTCTTGTTTTGCTTGAAGTGGCTGGAAAAATCAAGATTTCTGTCAGAATAAGCATCTCCTGTATAAAAAAACTGATGTTTTTGTGACAACTAATTATATTTTGAGATGATGGTAATTTCTTTTTATGTCTGTTAAATTCAAACATGTAAGTTTGAGGGATAATGTATCTGATCAAAAGCTGATAAAAAGATGTGTTCCATTATTTCAGTCAACAAAAATTGCAAATATAATTAGCTTGAACTACAGATCTCTATAATGTTTAAAGATCTATTTTGTCATAAAAATGAAAAGAATAAACTTGTTAGTAATAAACATCCAATACAAATGATATTTTTTCATTCAATCTTTTGAATAGTCAAAGTATCTTGGGATGATGCTGTATGTCCTTCGCACCTTAAATAGTCTTGTATCTTCAGCAACAGGCCATTGTACAAGGTCGCAAACCAACACATGCAATCTCGCATTCAAATCATGGGTCATTTTACAACTTAAGTCTCAGCCAGCCGGAATAACTAGCTCTCTTTTCTCGTTTCCAAGCATCTCACAAGGATTGTCAAGTTTTCAATTTCGCATTCTTCTTGTCCCATTTCTATCCAACACTACAGCTATAAGTTTATCACTATGTTCTGTCCAGTCTATCGAGTGGCTTTTAGTTTTCACATAGTCCCCATGGTAAACTTCACTACTTTGACATGCCACATTAGACCAGTTAAGTCTAAATTGTCTCTTAAATTGTATCTCTCAAACCTCGATGTGGCAGAGATATAAGATTTGGACAGGAATTAGGAGATGTACACAAAAACAAGATCCAAAATGTGAATACGAGAGACGAACCACTCAAAATTGATAATAGTGACATATGGTTTGGACGGGTATTTGCCCATCTTACAAACTATCTAGGTAAATAGTTTCTGTCTTCAGCAGATAGTAGGTTGAAATGTTGGCAGTTTGGTAACTAATTCAATTTGGTGTCTTGTGTTTGGAGCCACTTGGTAAATACAATTGCATCACTATCATATAGATGGGAATTGAAACCTATGAACTTCATTTCTATTTTTACTTTCGCTCATACTACAAAATAAACACAATTTACTTGATAGAGATATATTCATTTCAGTGTTGTTAAAAATGAGCAGTAGCACTCAAGAATTTGTTTTTGCCCTCCATAATTATTCAACATGAATGTAACATAAAAAATACTGTAAACTGTTAATTTTAATTCATTTTGAAATCAAATTGTGAGTAGCGTATAATCAGAAGGTTTCCTGTGTTATCTTTGCTGCAGGATTGTGGGTGTAAAATAAAGTAGTATGTTGAATTTTAAATCAGATTATACTTGAAGATTTCAGTTCATTGTAATGATGACTCGAGGGCTTGGAGCGTATAATTGAAAGAAAACTAGCACTCTGTTTGCCAACTAATATTTTGTATCAAAACATCAGATCAGCGTTAGTGAAGTTGACGGTATTTATTGATTGAAAATTTCATGTTTTGTTTCGTACGGAACATGTATGTGCTCGAATGGGAAGACATTATTTAGCAGATTTTGATTCATGTTGATGATATAAAATGAGTAGTATGAATGAAAAAGTATGCCACATTTTGACCCTTCCTAAGGGCTTCATGTTTAAAGTGTCCTATTGAATGAAACTGATGTTTTGCTTGGAGCTTATCAACTCGCGTAATCAATGTCAAAAATGTGCATCCTTGGTGAGTCTTCATTCACAGGATTTTATCTCACACGCTGTGGAAACATGGCCTAGAGATGACAGGATATCATCATAATAGAATTTACCCTTACCATTATTATATCAAACAGTCTAATTCAGTTAAATTGAGCCTGTAGGACAGTGCAAAAACTTCCAACATCTTATTCATGTTCTAAGCTTCAACTTATTCACTTTGTATTCATGAAGTGAGATATTTGTTCTAGGACAAGTCTATTTTGACTTGCCATCCCCTCTCTCTCTCTCAGTGCACTAAATTTGACATAATGGTTCAGCGATAAAAGATCACTTTGCTTGATGGAAATAGGTGTTGGAATTGTCATGTGTTTCTTTGAAAAAGTCTAGGCTTGCTAGCAGGAGTATGGGAGGCCTGTTTATTCTATAGTATTGCTTTCTGTTGATATGTACTCATAAGGCTTGCGATCCACGTTTTAACTCTGTCGGACTCGCTGGTATGTCAAACATACTTTGTTTATGAGGCTGGAGAATTAAATCAAACTTCAGAGTCTATTTACTTCAATTTATCCAAGGTGATTTATAATAATAGGGTAGCCTGTGAAATCTATTTATGACCGATAATGGAAAGGAACGTTAGCGCTTTATTGTTGGGTTTATAAATGAAGGCTTTATTAGACAGTGGAAATTACTAAGTTCTGTGATAGATGCCAGGGTGGTATACACAAAATGGGGTGAAAGGCATGGGTAATTATCAATTTGTCTACTTTTGATCTCTGGGTACAATTTTCAGAGGCAACTCAAAAGTATAGTATACATACAATATTATCAAATAAATTGATTTTATAGAGAAAATTAAACGACACTGATTGATAGTGAGTACTTTAGAAATTGCTCTTAAGAGTTGAACCAAGATATAGCATTATGTTTTCAGTGGCCCAGATAAAATAGTTCTCAATATCAAGCTTATTAATAGCAATCCAAAGAAAACATTGCATGGATAGTTTTGACTTTCAGCTGCATCAAATTGAAATTTTACGTTGCGTATTATTTCTTTGATTACCGGAAGACCAGCATGGTCAAACTGCTATATCACTGATTGAATATTTTGCTTGCAAATCTTAGGCAAAGCTTGGTTGTTAGTATAAAGACAGGGTAATATACTACCTGGATATATATGAATGGTTTTAGAAATGCTAGTATCTATATAGTCTTTGAAGTACAAGCTAGTGTCAATATACTCTGGACAATAACCGCTTTTTTCGAGTCTGGTTTCATATAACAACATCTTATTGCAAACTTATGATTCGACAATTTAGTAACTAAATAATCAGTATTATTTTTGAAGTGGGATCTTTGCAAAAGTTTGACATTTACAAAGTACACTTTAAGTAGCTATGTTCTCAGGACATTTAGGAGTAAAAATAAAGATGTATCGTATAAGCAGGGAATTGGTCATTGGAAAATATGAAAGGTAGATTGATAAAATGAAAATCTGTGTGCGCGGGCATACATAATTCTGCATCATTAAGCTAGGAAATTGGCTCTGGCCGGAACAACAATTGCACAGGAAATTTGACGATGTTGTTTTTGGCCTTGTCGAATGGAGAAGCAATTTACACAGGATTTTTATGCTTGTCCATTTGTTGATATTTCAGGTGATCCTAATCCTATTTCAGGCCAGTTTATAACTCGGGTATTTAATTGAAAAGAAAATGCCGCCTTCTACATCGTGCCATCTCTGAGAGATTACATTTTATGCAGGAGTCAGTTTTTGTTGTTATTAAAGTGTCACTTTTAGCAGTTCAATGTAGCATTAACCAAACTAGAAAGTACATTGATATTACAATCATCCCTAATGCAACGATATTGGTTGTGATATTGTATTGAATTTGAAATTAAAATTCAGATACAGAATCTAATCAAAGTATTGACAGAGTATTCAATTTGGGAAGAGGATGAGATATTTCTACCTTACGTGCTTTAACTCAACAAAATCAAGAACTGCTTGTGAATGTCTTTGTTTCATAAAAATGTTGTGCTTGTCATATCTCATAATGGAAATCTTATTACCGATACTTTTATGCTAACGCTGACAAAATCTGGGCTTAACCTATATATTGAGATTCAATTGGGCATAAACTGATCATTTTGTCATTGCATCTGCGATTATCAGCTCGTTTTTGTGTTAAAAGTTCATCATTTAACAAAACTTGGATTAGAAATAATACTTGGTAACGTCAAATGTTGTAAAGGGAGAAGAGTGAGTGAGGATCATATCACTGGGCTTAGTTTCCGCTTGATCTTATTACGCCTGGTCTACTTTGGATCTTAGCAGATAGGTCACTACTCCTTCAAGGCAGATCTTGCCCCAGGCTGTTTAGAAGTCCATTTTAGCTGCATGGCTGACCATTTGTAGTAGACAGGTATATTATTAGTTGTGTGGTTTTAGTGGCATCATATTTATGAGTCTCTCCAAATGTAAATTGTGATGGTATCATCACGCATCATGGATAATTAGATTTTCTCCCAAAGAGCATAGTCGTATGACGGGTCCAATTTTGGAGTTTGAGCACCGCTGCATATATGATATGCGTCACAAGATAGCACTGACTTGCTTCAATTTGGCTAATTGAAAGCATGGTGAGAATCACAAAGATAATTTGTGAAGTTAATATTGTGACAGGTAGAGTATCGCTGTGTAGTCATTTATCCACGCCAGGTTGGTGTGTATGCATAAAGCATATCGGTCTTACACATGCAGTCACCTGTCCTAGCTGGAACCAGGGGATGGGGAGCTCACATTGTCCAATATATGTGTGATGCAATTGTCACAAAGGATGATTATTTCTTACATCTTGGGTATATCTTCTTGCACCCGAACTGCTCAATCTTGTCTAAATGGTTTTATGGTATCGGAAAATTCAATCCAATTCTTCTTGATATTAAGTAAAATTGACTTGTTTTTTAGCAATATAATGAATTTGCACGATACAGTATAAACACATACCGCCTCCCCCCTGATATTATCAGTCTATTGACTTGTCTGAACATGGAGCCAATAGCTTGTTATAGCATTTACCTTAATGGCAGATGGTTGGATTTCAAGCCATAAAATATAGTCATTTTGTTGAAATTTCAATCTATTATTAATGAGTTTTCCTCATTACATTTTGAGAGCAGTCTCTTCAAAAGATGGTATTAATGAGGATCTTAGCTATGCCAGTGTTTCTAGGCATGTGGAGACACTTTGTCCTAGGAAAACTTTGACATAGGGATCATGTGATAGGAGAATGTGCATGGTGTATCAAAATGATTGGTACCTGTTTTCATGTTATATTTACTTGTATACTCTCAAGGTCCATACATACTGTAGGAATTATTTTGAAATATCTAATATTGTTATAAACTCTGTTTCCATCCCTTAGAACTAAGTAGTAAAAGGTTTATGATGTATTATTTTGATACACAACGATGTACGTTTTTATGAAATTTCCTGGGTTCTGGAATTTTACTGAAAACGACTGGTTTTCAGGAAATCTTGTCCTGTATAACAGAAAAGGAAGTCGTTTTTAGCTGATGATAGGTAGTTACATTTTTCGATTTAGCAGTTATCCCAATATCTGCATCTTACAAAAGATAATCCAGCATCAAATTTTGATTGTATTCTGCTACAAATCTATCTTTCTGTCATTGTATGCAGGAGCCATTTTTTTTTACAATTAAAGAAGAAGATTAAGTTCATAACACAGATTATTGTATAATACAGTGTGATAATTACACCAAATATACATGCAAAATTAAACTTGAGTACTTATCTCTAGGATATTTGCTCTAGATAATTTCAAAATAAAGACAGTATTTGAAATGTGGTTATGAAATATTAATTACATGAAAATTGCCTCTTATTCAGCTCTTGAACAACTACCACCTACGCAAACATTTCAAGTTCAGTTGGCACACAGAAAACACATGCAACTTGTATGTTTTTAGATCTGTAAATCAGTCTTGAATCCTCATGTGAAAATCTTTGCATTGATAACGTGAAAACCGAGAATGCTGTCTAAGTACTGGATTTACACACTTGTTAAAGGTACATTGATAAGTTTGGTTTCCGAGATTTTTAACTTTGTCTAGTTCTTCTAATTTTTGTTCAGAAATGACTAACTGAGTATCTCCTCTTGTTTTGCTTGAAGTGTCTGGAAAAATCAAGATTTCTGTCAGAATAAGCATCTCCTGTATAAAAAACTGATGTTTTTGTGACAACTAATTATATTTTGAGATGATGGTAATTTCTTTTTATGTCTATTAAATTCAAACATGTAAGTTTGAGGGAAAATGTATCTGATCAAAAGCTGTTAAAAAGATGTGTTCCATTATTTCAGTCAACAAAAATTGCAAATATAATTAGCTTGAACTACAGATCTCTATAATGTTTAAAGATCTATTTTTCATAAAAATGAAAAGAATAAAATTGTTAGTAATAAACATCCAATACAAATGATATTTTTTCATTCAATCTTTTGAATAGTCAAAGTATCTTGGGATGATGCTGTATGTCCTTCGCACCTTAAATAGTCTTGTATCTTCAGCAACAGGCCATTGTACAAGGTCGCAAACCAACACATGCAATCTCGCATTCAAATCATGGGTCATTTTACAACTTAAGTCTCAGCCAGCCGGAATAACTAGCTCTCTTTTCTCGTTGCCATGCGTCTCACAAGGATTGTCAAGTTTTCAATTTCGCATTCTTCTTGTCCCATTTCTATCCAACACTACAGCTATAAGTTTATCACTATGTTCTGTCCAGTCTATCGAGTGGCTTTTAGTTTTCACACAGTCCCCTCGGCAAAACTTCAATGACATGCCACATTAGACTAGTTAAGTCTAAATTGTCTGTTAAATTGTATCTTTCAAACATTGATGTGGCAGAGATGTAAATATATTGATAGGAATCAGGAGACGTACACAAAAACGAGATCCAAAATGTGAATAAAAGAGAGCGGCTCAATATTGATAATAGGGACATGCTATAAGGTTTGGACGGGTATTTGCCAATCTTACAAACTATCTAGGTAAATAGTTTCTGTCTTCAGCAGATAGTAGGTTGAAATGTTGACAGTTTGGTAAATAATTCAATTTGGTGTCTTGTGTTTGGAGCCACTTGGTAAATACAATTGCATCACTATCATATAGATGGGAATTGAAACCAATGAACTTTATTTCTATTTTTACTTTCGCTCATACTACAAAATAAACAAAATTTGCTTGATGGAGATATATTTATTTAAGTGTTGGTAAAAATGAGCAGTAGCACTCAAGAATTTTTTTTGCCCTCCATAATTATTCACCATGAATGTAACATTAAGAAAATACTGTAAAATGTTAATTTTAATTCATTTTTAAATCAAATTTTGCGTAGCGTATAATCAGAAGGTTTCCTGTGTTATCTTTGCTGCAGGATTGTGAGTATAAAATAAAGTAGTATGTTGAATTTTAAATCAGATTATACTTGAAGATTTCAGTTCATTGTAATGATGACTTAAGGGCTTTGAGCGTATAATTGAAAGAAAACTAGCACTCTGTTTGCCAACTGATATTTTGTATCAGAACATCAGATCAGTGTTAGTGAAGTTGACGTATTTATTGATTGAAAATTTCATATTTTGTTTCGTAAGAAACATGTATGTGCTTGAGTAGGAAGACATTATTAAACAGATTTGATTCATGTTGATGCGATAAAATGAGTAGTATGAATGAAAAAAGTATGCCACATTTTGACCCTTCCTAAGGGCTTCGTGTTTTAAGTGTCCTATTGAATGAAACTGATGTTTTGCTTGGAGCTTATCAACACGCGTAATCAATGTCAAAAATGTGCATCCTTGGTGAGTCTTCATTCACAGGATTTTATCTCACACGCTGTGGAAACGTGGCCTATAGATGAAAGGATATCATCATAATAGAATTTACCCTTACCATTAATATATCAAACAGTCTAATTCAGTTAAATTGAGCCTGTAGGACAGTGCAAAAACTTCCAACATCTTATTCGTGTTCCAAGCTGCAACTTGTTCACTTTGTATTCAAGAAGTGAGATATTTGTTCTAGAACAAGTCTATTTTGACTTGCCATTCCCCCTCTCTCTCAGTGCACTAAATTTGAAATAATGGTTCAGCGATAAAAGATCTCTTTGCTTGTTGGAAATAGGAGTTGGATTTGTCATGTGTTTCTTTGAAAAAGTCTGGGCTTGCTAGCACGAGTATGGGAGGCCTGTTTATTCTATAGTATTGCTTTCTGTTGATATGTACTCGTAAGGCTTGCGATCCACGTTTTAACTCTGTTGGACTCACTGGTAAGTCAAACATACTTTGTTTATGAGGCTTGAGAATTAAATCAAACTTCAGAGTCTATTTACTTCAATTTATCCAAGGTGATTTATAATAATAGGGTAGCCTGTGAAATCTATTTATGACCGATAATGGAAAGGAACGTTAGCGCTTTATTGTTGGGTTTATAAATGAAGGCTTTATTAGACAGTGGAAATTACTAAGTTCTGTGATAGATGCCAAGGTGTTATATACAAAAAGGGGTGAATGGCATGAGTAATTATCCATTTGTCTATATCTGATCTTCTTGTACAATTTTCAGAGACAAATCAAGCATTTGGTGATGGCAGTGGCTAATGCTTTGTGATAAGTACCAAGTCAATTAAGTATTTTATTTTTCACGAAAAAATCACTGAAAGTCATTAATGGTTGTCTCCTTTTAATTTGAATTTTGCACTGGAAATTGAAATTAACATTTGCTACTTATTTAGAAAGTTAACACTGAGATTGTGTAATTTTATATCTACTTTGTCATCTGTTGGTTGCAAAGCAGGCGACTACAATTTTTCTCTATAGCTACAACTGTCCTGAGCCATTTCAGCTAACCTTTCTGGGCTCGGCATGTGCTTTGTAATTTTTAGGAATAAGGATGGGTTAAGGTTAAAGTGGTTTGGATTTTGAAGAAGAAAAGAGGAATTACTCAATACACTTTAGGACATTTCAAAATGCAACCTGTAGTTCTGACTGGAACTTGCTTGAGTTTTAGAAGTAGCACCTTCCTGAAGGCAAATACAAGTCTATTTTGAAACTGCCCTGACTGTGCCTCTTTGTTTACTATGGCAATGCACGCAATCTCAAAAGAGGTCAGCAAACTAATCGTGTGACCATCATTTCCATATTAACCTAGTTAACGTTGCCATGTCGTTTTTCTCCAAATAGCTAATAAAGAAACACAGCTATTCTCAAGTAATTAACGTTTTTCAGGAAAGCCACTGTCGCGTTGTTTATGCTTAGATGCATTGTTGTTCACATCCGCAAACAAATTCCCATCGAATCTCCTGTGAGCTTGCATATCTTTAATTCCGTCTGAAAAAATCTCATTGCTGCCTTTTATGTTGTCAATTAACACAAATTAATGTCAAACTTGTCTTTCGTAACAAAATGGAACAAATTTGGTAAATACTAGTGCTCTTGAATGTTGATTTGCAAACATTGAACATCATCATCATCATCATCATCATCCTCTGACTTCTGTTAAGATCCATGACACACTTTGAACATAGGCTCAGGTGAAAAAATGGAGAAGAGCATATGCAATTGCTGATGAAGGATCAAGTTTATGTCACTGGTAAATGTTAAGCTTTAGTGACACAAGTATGAACTAGAATATGTCCAAGATTTAATGACAAATAATTTTGCCCACAGTGTTCTGTCCTGTGCTAACATAGGTAATTTTTAATCTGTCTGGTTCTAAGAGCCCACATTACTTCAATATTTTGATGTACACATCCCTGGCAGCTTTTAAGTAGCGCATCTTCACCACGTTATGCCCACGATGGAACATACATCATCTTCATTCAATTCACTTAGGGGTTTCAATACTGTGTCAAAACAATAGAAAAACCAATTACAATCCTATCTTTCTTGATTATGATATATGTTTTCACTATTTCACTGCTTTCCGGTTATCGCAAAGGATTTAGTCTAAAACTGCCCGTAGCTACGATATGGTCAGTGAAACTACCCGTATTGGTGTGCTTCCCTCTATCTACTGGCTGCAGCTAAATAGCTGTTGGATTTATTTCTTGATGCTGTCTGCGATGAAATGGGTTGGAAATAGACACAGGAAATACAGAGAACAGACATACTGTGCTGGAGGATCATTTGATATGACTCGATAACAATCTAGTAGATAAATATATAAACATGTAATGCGACCCTTGGTTCATCTATAGTGTACGGTAGCAATTTCTCAAGTCCACCACAAATCATAGTAAACACCTTTTCATACACGTTTTATTTCATTTTTCATCATCATGTACGTAGGACCTAGTTCAGAAAATTGATACGATTTTAGGTCATTCTTATGAATTGATAAATTCTATGATTTGACCCTTTGATCCTGAATTTCAATATAGATGTATACAGCCCATACATTTACACTCAATACGAATTGGAATGCCTGAGCGTTCTCTCGTAAGCTCCTTTGGAAACGCTCAGGCGTTCTCTCGGATTAAAAGGGTTAAACAATACCCTTTTTGATATGGATTTAGATGGCTATTTCCTTTCAGTGTGACCAGTTTAACATAATCCACAGTTCAAATGAGTAAGAAACAAAGGCATTAAGACAAAAGATTTTTAAGGAAAAACCATCAAATTTTGTACTGTACATGTATAAAAGTTTGAATTGAATGGTATGGTTTTTTGCTACATTCGATGACACACAAAAATGGATCCATCAGTGCATTCCTGTCTTTCTCTTTATATCTGGGGGTTTTTTTTAGGGAGGGGGTAGATGAAAATTCAGGATCAGCTAAATTGATGGCTATATATATGCTAGAAACATACAAATACTGACCAGCCATTGGTACAAAGAGTATAAATTTGCGAGCCACACAGAGCCACTTGGCATTATGGATTTGATAGGACGCATGTTGGTTTGGTTGTTAATTGCAAAGTCAATCACTGCTGTTGTATCTAATTTGCAAATGGAGTAACATTAATTCATGATGGATATGTCTCCGCAAGATGTACCGTTTTTAACTCTTTACTTACAGATTTAAATGTCTGCTTTAACATGGAAGTTTATTTTTTTCCATATGTTTTTGCAAATATTTATTATCAATTCTCTAAATCATGCCAAGTACTTATTGTTCTTTGCTCTCAAAATGGAAAGTACACCCTTCCTTTATATATTTGCATCTCTTTATCATCCTCATGGAGTTACATATTAAATGTTGTACACATTCAGCTCGTGATCCAGCCAGCCATTTAAGGGATATATTTATTCATTCATCGCTGACAATCATTGCGTTTGTTCTAGATTAATATGATTCCCATTTTGACATGATTTCACACTTACCAGGTTAAGACAATATTTACACTCAGTGTCTAACTCGCTGATTCAATTTAGAGAAAGCTTTAGAAATTAGAGCGCTTTATTTAGTGCGCACAAGTCAATTTATTGGTGCTATAGGTGAAATGTATTTTTATCTTTATTCATCTATCTATATATGTACCTCGCATACATATGTTACAGGGTATCTCAAAACGTTAGCAGGTCACAAAAGAATTCTGACTGATGTATGGTATGTTAAGATTTCTGTGTAAATTTGTAAAAACGATTTTACTATCACAGAGAAGCCCAACTCCATTTCACATAATCAAGGGTTAAGCATACTTTGCATGACTATCTAAGGGCATGAACTGAACCCTGTGGCTCGAACTTGTGATGTACATGCTTTGGACCAATGGATGTCCAAATAGCTTGACCAGCCAAACTAAAGTGGGAGGGGAAATCTCTTTGAGTTAATGGTCAATTTTGTAATTAATATGACCAATCTATTTTCTATTCACCTATCTATTGTTGGATACAGTGTAGGGTTTTGCTACATTATAGTATGGTGTACCTAGAGGGCCATGTAAACTTTTTATTTAAAAAATCAAAAAATATAAGTTTGCATGGCCCTTCTAGTACATCATAGAAATTTCAAACCTGATTGAGGTATGAATTTTGTATGGCATAAATCTCTTTCCTGCTCTTAAATTCCATTGGGTGTCATGATTTTTTTTAAACACATCATCATTGTATGCAAAGAAATATGATTGAATGTGGTCAAGTGTAAAGATGCCCCCAGCAGAATCTTGACATGGTCAT
>JXSR01S015669.1:35076-54147 GCA_000969725.1 Ophiothrix spiculata
AAAAAACCCAGATTTTAAGGGGGGTAAAATTTTGAATAAAAGTGCACGTAAATCACTGTTTTAGGGGCACATCGAATCGTTTCTTTTCATTTATCATATATTACGATTGTGCATAGATTATTTTCCATCGCCACGTCATAACTGGAAAAGGCCAATTGTAGTCGCCAAAATGCGTCAGGTGATCGGTCCCTAATATTCATGACCTCCCTAGCCAACACTCGCGATAGTGAAATTTCACCGACCCGTGCTGTTTGTGCACAAAATAACATTACGATACACGCTAACACACGATTACACGCAGCATAAACTTAACGGTATTTTGAAAAAAATCAATGTTTTAAAAACATTGTTTTACTTACAAATAATATGAAATAAAAACCTCTCCACTCCGAAAAGTCCTGAATTTAAAATAATGTTACTTGATTAATAGGGTTATAAGGTGTTCTGTTGTGATGCTTTTGTCTTCTTATTTGCAGAACTCAAACAGTGGAAACCATCCACCCGGTCCAGGTGGCCCTGGAGGTGGCCCTGGGGGGCCTCCCAACCATGGAGGGCCTCCGTTTCATAATCAGATGATGATGCCACCCTTTGGAGTAAGTCATTATATCACCTGATTATAGTAATTTTTTGGATGTTGCTTGATGGGTAAAAGGACCAAGTTATAGCTATTGTTATACTTCGATCAACACTAAATAGGCGGGAATTATGGGTCTTTTCTTCATCCGCAAGTAAACATAATCCCAGTTGCACGCGCGCCGTAGATAATGATGCGAAGTCACACGTGCAATGCGCACTGAGTCTCCTGCAGTTGTGCTGTGTCCAGCTACGCACGCGCTTATCTGTATCAATTCACGATGTGAAGAGGCCCGCTTATTTGGTGTTGATCAAAGTATAGTGGATTTAATTTGTGAATGTGTAGATGGTAGTGTTCACGCAGCAGTCTCTCATGCAAGCGTGCATTTTCATTGTGGTGACAGTCCGCGTCTGTGCTTACGACTTTGAGTACGCATGCATGGATTGCTGCCAGAAATAATAGTGACCAGTTTGCCTGTCATTTTAGACTTCGAAAAAAAAATTGTATTTTTGACTATTTAACACCATTTGATACAATGTGAAAGGTATATTTCCAATCCTGGACCCCGATTCAGTATCCTTCACTTCACGTTCAGACATCTTTTCTCTAGAGTACAACTTATATAATAAGTAAAATAAAATTCAATATGAAATTTGTGACATTTGTGAAATAATTGCAAGAAATGAACACTGATAATTATGAAATATTATTTTTAAAGTTGCGTGAAGAAAACCGTTTTGTTTTTACGCGTCTGGTGCGCCTAGGTTAAAGTTCGCGTGATTTGTCTGTTCTGTTGCTGTGTGACTTGATGATGATTTGATTGGTTTGTTTTTATTTGGTCCCGCCCAAAATGAAAAAGGATTTTTTCAGATGACTATAGTATGCATGGAATTAGGTTTAGACTTGAAAGATGGTCAGTCAACTTCAGAGAAAAATTGTAAATTAAAGAAATAGGATTGAATCAACTTTGCAGAATGAATAGACACATTTCTAACTGATTTTCAATTTTTTTTTCAATGTGTCTTTAATTTAATAGATTGTAGCAAGAAAGTTTGTGTTGAAAATATATATCGATGCATAAATTTTGTTTGAAAGTAAACAGGTTAGTATTAACTGTTAACTGAATTAAATATTTCTGCCTATTTTAATGCGTGCTCGTTGTTTGTTTCTTTTCTTTTAGCCACCAGGAATGCCACCAATGCCATGGATGGGAGGCCCCGGTCAGGGACCCCCACACGGAGGTGGCCCTGGACATGGACATGGACATGGACCACATGGAGGAGGACCAAATAACAACATGAATATGCCACCTCCAAATTTCAACCAACCTCCGCCGGGAATGATGCCGCCTCCTGGTTTCATGCCTCCAGGTTTCATGCCACCTCATCCAGGAATGGGACCGCCACCTGGAATGATGCCACCTGGAATGCCACCTGGTATGGGGCCTCCACCTATGGGTATGGGTGGGCCAGGCATGCCCCCAGTACCAGCCAGCAATGCAGCACCACCAGTAACATCAGCCCCAGGTAATTATAAGCTTATAGACTTTTTCCCGGGGGGGGGGGGTACTCAAATTTGATTTGGATTTGGATAGGAACGTGCCGCTCGGAAAATTTTAAAAAAGCCACCAAAGCAAATACCAGTTTTCAAGAAAAAGAGACCCATCCATTTACCAAATCTCCCAAATTTTGAGTCAAATTTAATCAAAAAACACATTTTTCCCCCAAATTTGCACTATTTTGGCAAAATTATCTTAAGTTTTGAGAAGAAATGTCAAATTTTAGAAAAAATGAATCCATCAAAAAAACACATTTTGCAAAGAAAAAGGACCGGTTGAAATACCAGAAAGCCTGATTTTGCTACCCGAATTTGAGGCACATCCCCGTAAGTTCCATAAACCCGCTTCCCCTATTTTAGGGGAAGCAGGTGGTGCAGCGGTACTTCCCTCGCCTTGCACCAATGAGCCCAGGACCGTGTCACAGGTTCCAACCCCGGTCCAGGCACTGTATGTGCAATTGGTTGCCAGTCCAAACTTCCGCAGGTTTTCCTCCGGGCGCTCCGGTTTTCCTCCTGCACTAAAACTGGCAAATAATATGACCATCTAACAGAGGACCCTCATGGAAAGCAGTGCCAGACACTAATGAGGCTATCCTCTATAAATATGTCATATTTATTTACTAAGTACCCCCCTGGGCTTTTTCAAAGCACTTGGAACTCGTTTTGTTACTTGTTCTTTGTTGTAGTACTCATTTTGGAAAACAAGTACTAAAACAAGTGGCAAGCGAGTAGTATCTGTGTCACTTCCAAGACAAGTGTTTTTTTTTGTCTTGTCATGCCTGATTTATGTTTTTGGAGCTGCTCCATTAAAATTTGGGGAGCAAGTGAACTTCATATTTAGACAATAATATATTTAACTGTGCACCATCTTTTTGAGGTCATTGTTTAAAATCAGAGGTGTTTGTTTTGGACCGAGGTACTTTTCTGAGGGAGAGTAGCTCCCGAAGAAAAGCACCAAAGCACAAAACAAGCACCGACGATTTTAAACAATGACCGTAAAATAGATGGTGCAAAGTTATTATTGTCATTCTCTTTCGACATTTTTAAAGCCTTTTATGTGTAATTTTATGAAGAAATACTTTATAACTTATTTCTTACTGAAAGGTCTACTTATCCCTATAAGAGAATTTCGATCAGTCCAGGCATGACGATCATCGCGTAATATGATAAACGCGCATGTATATGGTGCATTTGCGCGCTTGATTGGCATTTTATGAGAAAACGCATTCAGCGCTGATGATATCACATACGCTGGTCATTATAAGAAGTCATTGTTCCTGATAATGACCACGCAGTTGTTTGAGTAAAAGTAGAAATAATCTTATTAGATTGGTTTGCGCTAAATTTACACAGGTTATAATATTAATCAATTACTTGTATAAGCACCAGATGGTTCAAATTGTCTTAATTTATCTGTTTGCTTGTGATTTTTTCATTGGCTTCCAGTTAAAGAAAGAATTTTGTATAAAATATCTTGTCTCATTTTCAAATGTATTCATAACAATGCTCCTCGATATCTCCAGAAACTTATTCAGTTATATAATTGTCACTGAAAACAGACCCGGGCTCCGCTCCTCTAAAGATATCTTCAGAAACTTATTCAGTTATATAATACGATTATTGTCACTGAAAACAGACCCAGACTCCGCTCCTCTAAAGATACCACTAGGCTTGTTGTTCCTCGGTCGAAAAGAAAAGCCGGAGACAATTCTTTCGTTGTTGCTGCTCCCTTGATTTGGAACGGTCTCCCAGTGGATCTTAGAGAATCTGTGTCTGAGCTTGTTTTCAAACGTAAGCTCAAGGCCCATTTATATCCGCCTCAGTCATAACTTGGTTTTCGCACATATAATTCTGGTTTTGTTTTTGCTTGTTCGTTGATTGTATTTTATATGTGTGTTGTTTTCTCATGATTTTGTGAAGCGCTGTGTTTCTTTGTAGAGCGCTATATTATTTAAATGTGTTATAATAATAATAACTTAGTGACAGTTATTATTCAAGGTAGTCCTTGTTCTTTATATTTGGTTTTATTTTTTTCATTATAAGCAACAATTTATGTTCAGGTATTAAGGAAAATCATTTATGTGTGGAAAATGATCAGGACATGTCATGCCTGGCCCTGTAGTTTATGAGTACATGTATCTCCAAATATTTTTAGAATCATTTGACGTCCAAAGACATTCGCTCACCCGAAAGACATTCGCTCACGATCATTGTTTTGACTTATTCGGTCAAATGGAGAGAAAATGGCTTTAATATTGGTTAAATCGATGTTACCGTCGATTTAAATAATGCCAACATCGATTTAAGCAATATTCAGGCATTGTAAGCAATATTTTATCTCCATTTTAAAGAATATTTTAGAGCGAATCATGAGCGAATGTCTCTCGGTTGAGTGAATGTCTTTGGACGCCAAGTCTAAGAATGGGATTTCAACAACTCGCCATATCTTGTTACACAGGAGCTTGCCATTGTTGATTTGCAATGAAACCATAGTTGATATTCAAATTAGTGCGTCACGCACGGTCCCAACATTCACAGAAGCGGGTTACGCAGTGCACATGGTTGGCGCACTATGTGTGCACTCAGGCTGATTTTGAGTCAAAATACCCGGCTCTCAAGACTCAAAAGTTACAAAATCAATGAAGAATCGATAGAAAAATTAACAATTATTATCAAAATTTCTATTTTCTTACTATTTCACATAAATTTTACCCGGCACTAAAAAATGCCTGGTGACAACTTTGGTCAGGAACTTTGAGTTTGTGCAGAGGCAGGGAAATAGTTGAAAACGGCAAATCAACAAACATTCAAAACTAGCATTTTGCTTCAGATTTTGTTAAATATTTGATACAAAATAGATTTCTGTTCAATTGAAAATGTTTAGAATTTAATACATATACATACATACATACATACATATTTGTATTTGTAAAGCGCTGCTACATCTAGAACGAAGCGCATATGAAAAAAGGCATAAACTATACTACAAAGAAACAAAAAAGCAGAACTAAGTTGATGGAAAAAGTTGACGCTTCAAGACCTTCTTGAATTACATTCTCTCATGCTAGCTGGGAGCTTGTTCCAGAGGCAGGGAGCAACAAACGAGAATGTCCTACGTTCAGCCGACTTAAGAGTCTTGATGGTATTATACTCAGTAAGGCGAGTGACATCTAATGCTGAGCGCAGACTTGCTCTACCAGGTTGATAAAGGGAGATGCAATCACACAGGTATTCAGGTGCAGTGCCATTGAGGCAATTGTAAACAATACACAAAATCTTGAAGGTGATTCTTTCTTCAATGGGGAGCCAATGCAGTTCTTGTAAGCACCAGCTAGCATGATCGTATTTCAGGGCTTTACATATCAACTTCGCAGCCCAGTTCTGGATACGCTGAAGTTTGATGAGATCAGACTTATTACAACCAAGCAGCAGACCATTACCATAGTCCATCCTGGACAAAATAAGTGCCCGAACAACCAGATGCCACGTGCTGTGATACATAAATCTGCGTATCCGAGATATGTTGCGAAGCTGATATGTAAGACTTGAGCAGAGAGTTTTCACATGAAAAGACATTGTCATCAGTGGATCAAATATAACACCTAGGTTACGGACGCTATCAGTTGGAGCAATGTAACTATTACCAATGCGTAAATAAATGGGAGGCAATTTCTCTTTTAGATAAGCAGTGGTGGTAACAAAAAACTCTGACTTATCATCATTAAGCTTAAGCATATTTTTCCTCATCCAAAAACTGACAGCATCAATACATGATGAGAGCTTATCTAGGGCGGCAGCAATGGAAGCTGGGTCTGTTGGGTCAAAATTAGTGTACAATTGAAGGTCGTCAGCGTACATATGGAAAGACAAATCAAATTTCCTGATGATATTACCAAGTGGCAATATATACAAACTGAATGCAGTAGGACCAACAATGGAACCCTGTGGGACACCATACATGAGTTTTGTTGGATCCGACAGGGCTCCATTAATGCTCACTCTGCTGCTCCTGTCAGATAGGTAGGACCTGAACCAGTTCAAAACCTTGCCCTGTATGCCAAGCTCATATTGCAATCTGTCAATCATGATTTTATGACAAACAGTGTCAAAGGCACTGCTCAAATCGAGCAGTACCAGGAAAACACCTTTGCGATTCGCAACCTGCATCATGATATCATTCTTGACCCTCATTAGCGTCCGTATATTTTTTATCACAACTCAAGCAGGTGAAGCTGCCCTCGCGCAAGAAAAAATATGCGGACGCATGGATGCATCATTGTTAATTTGTGATAAACAATTCTGTTGCGTGTTTGAATACTTAATATTTTATTAATATTGAGTTTTAATCAAGTTAAGAATATGATATATGTTGATAATAATCTTGATAACAATAGTAGCTGGCACTGAAGCGAGTGCATGCAGTTGCAAAAGAGAAGGAAAAAAATGATATATTGTTGATGTTAGGCACGTAGATTTAAAGATAACTTAAACCATGCTATACCATTATCGTATTTCTTATTTTCTGTTTCCCTAAAGTTGAACAGACTGGTAGTGATTCTCCAGCTGCCAACCAACCTGATCCACAAAAAGTAAGTAAGGGCTGGACCATTGGATTTCCAGGGGGGAGCAGGAAGTTTTTTGGGAAAAAAATCCCCCCGAACATGTAATAGGCAGGAAACAGTAATTTCCAGGGGAAAAAATTCGCTCTCGAATGGGGCACGAAAAAAAAACTCAACCCGAACCCAACTTCCTGCTCCCCCTGAAAATCTAATGGTGCGTCCCTAAGCATGACAGAAGTGCAAATTAGTAATTGTTGAGTTTTAGCTCATACATCAGTTGCTCATAAATGTGTTATTCTTTCCCTAGAGGAATCTGTATTGGAAAGCTAATGCCCCGTTCAGACAAAACCAAAAAGTCGTCGTATTCGAGTTGATATCGAGTTCAAAATTCACTTATGTGTGAACAGTTCAAGTGGACTTAAATCGTCTTTCAATAAGTCGTCTTACATCAAATTTTCAACTTGCTAAAAAGCAAGTTAAGTCGCCTTAGTAAGTCTATGTAACTCGACTAATGACGACAACCGACGACTTTTCGTATGTGTGTACACCTGTCGTTGTTAGTCGAGTTGAATTTGTGTTTACTTCTACAGCGCATTGACCTTGAACGAGTAAAGTTCATTTCATTTCGACTTCAAAATCGTAGCATGTGTGAACAGTCATAAGTTACGTTACTTTTCACTAATCATGTAACAGCTGCTTTTAGGTTTAAATCTAACTCGTAGTATTTGAAATTTTTATCATTTGTGTTATTTTAGATTCACTGGCAATCTGAAAGTGTGAAATTTCTTGGGAATACTAATTGATGAGTCATTAACATGGAAAACTCACATCGATTGTTTATCAAAAACGATATTAAGAAACATAGGTATCATAAATAAATTGAAGCATCTTTTGCCAGATCGAATCCTAAAGACACTTTATTGTACTCTTAGTACTCTTATTTTACCTAATCTAAATTACGGTATACTTCTTTGGGGCAATACTTGTAAAATATATTTGGACAAATTAGTAAAACTTCAAAAATGGATAATAAGAACCATCTCCCGAGCTTATTACAGGAGTCATACGAATCCCCTTTTTGCTAAGCTTGACATCCTCACAGTTGCTGACATGTATACAATGGAAGTTGGTGTATCTATGTATAAATTTACAATAAGAGATCTGTAGCTTTTGATAGCTTTTTCAAGAGGCGTTCTGAATTCCACAATTACCCAACAAGACATCATAATGACTTTGATCCAACCAAAAACAAAAGGGTCTTTTCTGATCAATCTGTTAAAATGCAAGGCCTGATTCTTTGGAACTCTCTTTCATAAACAATAAAATCTGCTAAAACATTGAATACTTTTCGAACTCAACTTAAAAAACAATTAATTGAAAAATATGAGTAAACGGTTTTTTGAGCACCTCGTCCCCGTCTTGTTTGTAGTTGTGGTCAGATTGTCTTTTGTTCAATTTCTTGTCCTATATATTTTTTTTTTGTGTGTGTGTTTTATTTTGGGGTAGACATTCTACAGATCTTATTGGCCTTTAGTCTACTCCTCCATTTAACTTTGTTTTTTGTTTATGTTTTTTCATGTTACCTTGTAAGTTTTATGGAAATAAAGATTATGATTATGAAACAAAAAACAATAACAACAAAATCAAGACCTCATAGAATTTGACATTTAAAGTCATTTTTTATCCACACTGGCCAATACAGGAAGACGATGATAGGACTAAGGAAAACAAAATCCAGGTTTATCTCAGCAATGACGACCAACTTAAATAGTAATCAGAAATTTTGTGAAAAGATGCAATTTTAGAAATGTCCTGCAATTCGATTTTTGGATCATGTAATGTTTTCTTTCAGAGTGGTTTAGCTATACCATCAGACACAAAGACAGCAGCTCCTAGTGGGACCAAACCAACAGGGGGTGGGGATAAACCAAGTAAAACTAAAAAGGTCAGTGTATGGTCACAGAGTAACAGAGATGACACTAAGCTGAAAACATGGCCCCAATAGCGTAACGTGTAACTTAATATCTGGACAAAAACAAGGTCGCATTTTGAAGAATGCTGCATAGCTTGTACCTGATTAAGCGTAATACACATCAAGGACGATGTCAGGATTTATCGATATTTGAGTAGGATTATTCATTATGCGACCTTGTTTTTGTCCACGTATTACTTTACGCTAATTGGAGCCACTGATCACGTGATCAGCCAAGAAACGTTAACCAGCGACCATTGAGAAATAGTAATCAAATGAGCTATGAAGTATATGGGGATAAAGTGTCAAGGGCCTGGTATGGTGCTCATGCTAGAGGAGTATGGCAGGATCACTTGAAGCGTGTTTCCTCATTCCTTCATTCAGTTTTATTTTCCATATCAACATATGAATATCGGAATGCAAGAGTTTCCCAAGTCCACTTGAGTAGTATTTAAGAAAAACAAAAAAAAAAAAAACAAAAACAAAAACACTTCACAGTACTAGTATGTCTGATGTTTAAGTTATGCCAATTTGGCTCGCAGGGTAGGTTAATGAATCCAATTGCCATATGAAACATGATTTTTCTGTAGTATTTGTGCTTGCAATGCTTTGCAGGGGGGTCATATTAGACAGTGGACTTGGATTCATGCTGTGCTTTATGTATTCAATTTTATGTAAAAAGGAGGTGAGATCCATCTGGATCTTAGCATCCAATATATTTTGTGCAGTAATGCATCTGTGTTTATGCTCTGCTTGTCTGAGCCGAATTTCATTGAAAAAAATCAAGATTTTCACATATTTGCTGCAAAAGTTTTCCTTAAAATAGGTTTTTTGACCGCCATTTTGAAAAGAGACTTTCGATTCTCAATTTTTTCTAAGCAATATAGACAGAACCTACACCTAACACCAATTATCTTCCAATTTCAAGATAAATTTTGGCCAAGAACATGGTTTTGACTACTCATGGTACATTCAAATAAGCATCATAATGTATGCAACACTGACCAAAGTCCATGGATTTAGACAACTTTTGAATACATAAAGAACTTATGGGGGCACTTGCGGTGCGGATTCATTTGAGTCCTTCACGCACAAGGTTGCCGTAGTTAAGTCTCCTGTGTATAATTCATTTTTGAAAAAAAAGTGGACTTGGGTCAGTCCTGCATTCTGGTATTCATATGTATAAATAAGAAATATGAATAAAAGAATTTAACACAAACCATCAGCATCAGGGATCTGATTTTAAGCCAGAAAAGCCAGAGGTAATCACAACTCGTCATGTGAGTGCAAGAAAGTCGTATCTGCAATAGCTGCCATTTGTCATAATTTTGGATTGCACACTGTCTAATCTCCAATCTTGGGTCAGTGGTTCTTGAAATGGTTCTTCAGGGAACATTTTGGCTTATTTTTCACATTCTTGTTACAAGGTGTAAAATAAATTTAACTAGGGCAGCCATTGCAGATACGATTTTCTTGCATTCACATGACGAACTCATAAATAAGATAAATCCCAGAGATGGTAAGCAAAGTCCAAATTTAAATGAGCACTATGATTTTCTGATCAGTTTTACATCAGTTTCATGTCATCTCATCAAGTCACTGTCCAATCAAGAGACAAGATTTATAATCCTTCACTGGTGTCTTCTTTCAGTATCAAGGGCACACCCCTCATTTTCAAAAATATATTATGCTTTGTAACTCAGCAAACGATAAGTAAATCCATTTTAAAGTATACATTTTTAGATGTGGATATTCATGTAGAAGATGATGGTTTGGTTAGTCTTGGACCAAAATTTATGATTTTGGACCAAAGGTCCAAAAACCCTTGTTCTTGGACCACTTTATTTATAAACAACTTAACTAAATTTTGAAAAAATAAAAGTTGGACCACGAATGCTTTTTAGAATCTAGAAACACATGTCTAGGAACGCATACGTTTCTCAAATTTTTGATTTTTGACTTACTTTTTGAATATTGCCAAAAATAGGTCAAAAATTGGCCCAAAATGATTTCAGAAAATGAGGGGTTAACTGTGCCTGTGCTTGTTACAAAAGAGAACAGAGACCAGCATAGTACACAATATGCTCAGCTGGATTCAGAGGCTTTTAGTAGTTTAGTAGTGTGTTTAGAGGTCCAGCAATGTTCAAATCTGAAGACTTTATCTTTTGATTAAATTGCTTCATGTTCTCTTGAATTCACCATGGGGATTGCCGCAGTGGCAGGTAATACATTCATATCATTCAGAATTGTTTATAGTAAATGATATTTGAAATGAGTATGCAAGAAAGTCATATCTGCAATTATAGCTGCCATTTGTCATAAATTTAAATTGCACACTTTATAATCTCCAATCTTGGATCAGTGGTTCTTGAAATGGTTCTAATAACCATTTCAAGAACCACTGACACAAGAAAGTGAAATTTCGAGGGATTTTTCACATTCTTAAGGCATAAAATAAATATAACTTAGGGCAGCCATTGCAGATACGATTTTCTTGCACTCACATGACTATTTGAAATGAGTACTTACATTTTGTTTTGCAGAAGAAGGCGATGTGGACAGAACACAAAGCTCCTGATGGCAGAGTGTATTTCTACAATGCAGCTAATAAGCAGTCCTCCTGGGAGAAACCAGATGACCTCAAGACCAAGGGGGAAGTAAGTACTGATAAAATAAAGACATTTGAATGAAGAAGATCCTTCACAAAATGTCCCCAATTTTCTGCCTTTTTTTAAAGGGGCATTGGACAAGTTCAGCATCATCCCCAAACTTTTCCCCAAGCATTTTGAGATTTTTGCATCATTTGAAGTATTATCGGTACTAATGACAGCATGCAAAGTTTCATTGTCAAACCCTATATATCAAAATATTTAGATATTCTTTTATTTTTAATTATCGTTGTCGACAACGATAAAGACTGCCCTCTATATTTTAATTTTTTAAATTGGCTTTTTCAAGAGATCTAATGCAAACTCCAAATTTCTTTTGATTTTAACAAAAATTATGATGTAAAACGAATGCTTTACAAACAAATTTTGGTCTCTTTCTTGATTGATAGCATCAGTAAATACATTTACAGAATAGCCTCATACCCAGGATCAACAAACAAAATAAATTCAAATTTTATACCTTTTGGAGGTTTTGATGAAAGTTTTACCGATATCTAGTAATTGACTGTTATTTTCTGACATATGAAGTGTAAATCTTACTCAAATAAAATTCACAATTTTGTCCAATGCCCTTTAAAGTTAAAGCACTAATCACTATTGCTCAAAGTTTACATTTGGAACATTTGTAATGACTTTGCATTTTGGAAAATGATGTTAAACTGATGATCAACCCCAATGTCAGTCCCCTCTCCCATTCTATATACAAATACAACATGGTTTGAGGGGAAGTATCGCAAAATACTGTCCCCGAGGTGTTGGATGATCGAGACTTCCTCACGGGGCGCAGCCGAGGGAGGAAGTCTCAATCATCCAACACCGAGTGACAGTATATTGCAATACTTCTCTGAAATAAACCATGTTGTATTTGTTTTACTACACCTCAAAAAAGTCAAAATATAACTTGAAAATAAATCAAAAATCAACAAATTCAATACTTTGCCGTGAGCCATACGGTAGTACCATGCAGAAGTTTTTACTACTTTCCCCGCGTGTGTGTAAAACAAACAGGCGCAACGCATAAGCGCATACCCGCGCAGCAGTACTTGAGTATTAACACTCGCGCGGGAAAGTAGCCAAAAATAGTTTTTGCGCGTCTCTGCTATTAAACCAATAAAAAGACTGTATTACCTTATAAATATTTAAGAGGTGTAGTAAATCCTTTAACATGTCGTATACCAACACATATAACAGCATAATTTGTGATGATTTGTTTTTCTAGTTACTCTTATCCAAGTGTCCATGGAAGGAATTCAAGTCGGACGCAGGCAAGGTGTACTTTCATAACAATCAGACTAAAGAATCAAAATGGTCCATACCCAAAGAGCTGGAGGATCTAAAAAGTAAGTGATACATCATATCATATCAAGATCATATCAAGTTTATTTCCATTCAAAATGCACATTAACACAGCAAAACATTAAAAATAAAAATAATTAAAACACTACTATGGAGGAGTAGACTGGGAGGCCAAAAAGGCCTGTAAATTAGTCTACCCCTTGGAACGATGCCATTAATTACAAAACGAGATAAACAACAAGACAGGACAACGACATGCTCAAAAATCGAAAACATGAAGAGCAAGTTGATAGTAATAAAATTAAATGGAGTTTCAATTGTACGTTTCAATGAGGGATTGCTTAAGTGCATCCTGAAAATGCTTTGTGGTTGTGGACTCTTTCAATGATTTAGGGAGCGAGTTCTAAAGAATAGGGCTGCTAGAATGAATTCCATGGGCAGAGAAAGATTTTTTATTGTTTGTTATATTAAGGTCATTGACATGTCTTGTTGGATAGTTGTGGATATCAGATCGTCTTGAAAAAAATTCTTAAAGGCTTCAGGGAGAGCGTTTACTGAATACATGTACATAAACGAGCCTAGTTCTAACATATATATCATTAATTGTGAGAACATTGTTATATTAGCAAATAATGGTCCAGTATGACTTCTGTAACTTACACACTGTTTATATTTCCCAATTTTGGAGCTTAACTAGTTTATCAATATACAGTACCAGGGGAAGAGTGTTGTAGCTCTTGAGAGTTCATTTGGACTCTCTTTATACTCTATAAACCTTGAAATATGCAACAAGCAAGCGGACTCTGTTACGAGAACCATAGCACATCCCTTGTATTCTACAACATTGTGAACTGGTGGTTTGTATTGTGTAAGCGACTGACAATGATTGATTAGGATTGATCAAGACCAAATCACTGCATACAGGGTGTCCCAATAAATATTGTGCATGGGAATAGAGCTGGTTTTCTCAGAAGTTTGTCTGACTATCTTCTTAAAACACATATCACTTTAAAGTACATGCCTGTGTCTATCATTGTTGAAAATTTCAAACTAATCCATCGATGCAAACCAGAGATATGATTGATTTTGTCAGCTTGTATCATTTTCCTTCTGTACAATGGGAAATTCTGTATTAAGAAATTATGTTATCAAAGAACTTCGAAAGGCTTCATACAAACCTTTGACGGTTGAGTAATTAATGTCAAAAACAGTCACCACGTACCTTACTTAAATTCTTCAAACAATTCACCAAAAACAAATTAAACAGAAAGTTGTCTTAATTCACATCACACGGAACGACTCTATATTCATTATTAGAATTAGATAAAACTAGAAACTTGCACAAACCCTAAGAGGTCTTTTTACAAAATATCATTGAATAAAGTTGGTTGCCCACATTGCTTCCCAACATTATGAAACATTTTATGTGCTTATAAATAGTATAAATGGATGACATGATATTCTGCGTTTTGGTATAGCCAATATTGTTTTAAATCTTTTTGACAGCTCTTAGAGTTATGAACGTGTATCTTTTCTTCACATGTCCAATCTAAGTCCTTTCTGGACCCTTTATGTCCTTCAATCTGTTTTCCTAGATGGATGATACACCTTCTTCCTTGCTTTTCATGTTTCTAACGACACAACATTCCTCTACGTTGTCGTAATGTTCGTACTTTACTTCTTCGTCATAAGGGTTATACTTCATCATCAATTAATCAAGCGTCAAAGATGTGTAGCTCCTTTCAACATTTTTGTTTAAAATCACCTTGTTTAGGCTTTCGCCAAGGAAACCCAACTTGGTACTTGGTACCAAGTAAGCTATAAGGAAGCTTATCTTTAACAGGGATCCCAAGATGTTTTTAAATCAGTTTTGAATGCAGGAGGAAGACCGGAGTGCCCGGAGAAAAACCTGCGGAAGCGAGTATGGACTGAAAACCAAATGCAGATAAAGTGCCGGGACCGGGACTCGAACCCGGGACCTCATTGGTGCAAGGCGAGGTAACTACCGCTGCGCCAACCCGCTCCCCCTAGTGCTTCACCATAGAGTTTCTCCTTGTGCAGAAGGAAAATGATACATGCTGACAAAATTAATGATATCTCTGGTTTGCATCAATGGATTTTCTTGAAATTTTCAACAATGATGAACAAAGGCATGGTCTTTAAAATGATAAAAGTTTTAAGAAGCTAGTCTAAAGAACTTCTGAGAAAACCAGCTCTATTCCCATGCACAATATTTATTGGGACACCCTGTATTAATATTTTTGTACATGAATCGTTCGTGATGTTGGTATTATTTTTGGCTAATTTTGTTGCTACCACATGGACAACAAATCTTGAATATATATTCAAGTTTTTTTTAAATATTCAGCAAGATTAATTACGTCGTTTTGATTCGGACAATATGGACTTAATTTATTTCCTCGTATGGTTATTTTGGTTTTTGTGCATGAATGGCTGCTTGTTGCATACTTCAAGATTTATAGTGTATAATAGAATTAGCAAGAGTCATAAGCCTCTCTTCCATTCAATTTGTGTGAAAAATTCTACAGTTTGTAAGAAAGTAACTGGACTATTGTGGTGTTTTTTTTGTTCTAGTCTTTGCAAAATCAGACTATATCACCCATGCCTAAATTATGGTCCTGGCTGCAACCCTTGAACTGTATTTGAAATGCAGCTAATATAAGGTTTAAAAAAAGCAGAGTTGTTGTATTGGAGTAACAAGAAATTTTCAAATGGGGTAGGGCGGGCGACTTTTTTAAATATATTTTTTTATTTAACCGTATTTGATCTGTATGTACCATATTGGCATGTAGAGGTGGTCCCACTTTGCCTGTTACCGACACGCTGTAGCTGGTCATGGGGGCAGCCATTTTGAGTTGTCGAGGCAATAATATGGATCTTGACCAACTCCACTGGAATCGCTATATTCAACTCCACAGGTTTATTCCGTCACAGCGAGGGAACTTGGTCTAGATCCATTTCGCTGCGCTTGTCGAGTTGTCGTGTTTACATCTCCTTTATCGAAGGAGCACTGCATGGCGTTTCAAGGCAGACCGGACAGCAATTGTTAGCGTTTTTTTCCCCTTTCTTTCTTTCTTTTTTTCCCACATGAAATGTTTAGGGTAGAGGTTTATTTAGGGTCGGGCAGGTTACTCCAAAACAACATTTTTTTTTCTTAAGCTAGGTAATAAATTATTGTGTTGTTTTTCTATGTGGGAAAATATATGAAGAAGCATTAGGCCAAAAAAAGAAACAAGTTTGTTTCTGGTAACCCGCGCGCGTTTCTGTGAAGTTACATATTTCCCGCATTAATTGTTTTTTTCCGTATTTCGTATCAAAAAAAATCTTATTGTTGATAAATAAAACAATTCTTTAAAAAAGCTTACTGGAGACTTGCGTTAAAATAAACAAAGATGCAACAAAACAAGTCGCATGTTGTATTATTGAACATGAAAGAGAAACTAAGGGCGGCTAATGTGATATACAAAACTTTTATGGTTGATAATGATACTAATAAATAATATAAGAAACCAAGAGCATTGTTTTAATGTTTTTTTTTCTTTATTTTGGTTTAAAAAAAGAAAAAAGAAAAATAGCATATCGCATTGCATTTTTGAAAAGTACAAAATAAAAATAAAATAGCGTATACCGCATTGTACTTTTCAAGCATGTTACCAGAAACAAACTTTTTTTTTGGTCTTATATGAAGACTCAGTTTACTCAGTTATTTAAGATATTCTGCTTCTGTGTACCCTCACCATAATGTGACATTTAGACCTTGTGATGGTATTGTTTAGGCATTCTGAGTATCACATATACTTAATAGACTGGTATGGTGACTTATGGTTTATTCAGAGTCTTGTCGATATGCATCGATCGATTCCCATCGACGCGCAGTCTTTACACGCGCTATGCACAAGGAATAGCGTGTGTAAAAGATTGCGCGTGGATGGGCAGCGATCATTGCTTATTGACAGCACTCTGAATAAAACCTTACAGACTGCCTCAGTCAGTAAGTGTAGGATTTAGGAAAGTGTAGTGATTCTGAGTATTGTGTATACACAATGATGTGTAGAACAGTGCATAAGAACTTTGCTTGACACAATGTTTTGGTGAGAGCATTATTTTTATGGGAGCTTGCAACACAATAACTACCAAGATGGCAGAAATCAGTCAGTAAATAAATAAACAAAAGAAAGCGTAAAAAGGCACAGCAAAGAAACCTGATAAAATCACCCTGCGTGAAAAAAATAAAAATAAAGGGTGTACAGGGTGATAGATCCCTTTTGTTCCATTCACAAAAGTTATTCCAGGAATAATTTTATTCCTGGATTTTTCATTCTTGAAATAGAGATGGTTCAGAGCCATGAGCTAAGTTGGATTTTATACAGCTTGGGATAACTAGTCTGTGGAATAGCTTTATTCTTCATTTGTGATAACAATATGGCATCACCAAGGGAAAAAATAAAAAGTTATTCCTGGAATAAAGTTATTCCCCTTTTGTGAATACGGGCCATTGTGCCCAATTTGAAAATAGGGAGGTGCTGAGCAACAAGTCTGTCTCTCTCATTGCCATCTGCATGAATGGCACCCACCACCAACAGTGATGTTGCTAAGGTTTAATGAGGAGGGTTGATCTAAGTATACATAATAGACTGATTTTATTTTGTGTTCTGATCTTTCCACAGAAATGATTGAAGAGAAAGGACTTGACAAGTAAGTTTTGTAACCAGGTGTTTGTGATGAGATATGGTTAGGGCATAATCTATAAAACCCCTGCTTCCCCTTTCTAGTGCTACAAGACCATTGTGAGGAATTGTGGTTAAGTTATGATATTGACACCGGTGCTGTCCCTCAAAGCGCATTAACATGTGCCATCAGTGCCAACTGAATCTATCAAGTTATCATATGTGACCCGTCAGGTACCTTCAGTGTCCAAAAATCAGAATTGAATTTTGGTCTAATCTGATGAAAGCTGAGATTTTAAGTTTTAAAATGACACCTTAATTTTGGTTATTGTGTGTTCGATTGCAAAGTTACATCCAAATTAGCAAAACGCATCGCGCTGATTCGAAAAACTATAATTCTGAGAAAATGAAGTTTATTGTTTTTGTACTAAGTAAAACTTGAATGGAGAGAGGATTTTAATCTTGGTTTTTATAACATTTTTCTTATGTTTTGGATGTTGGAACTTGATTAATATGATAGAGTACACTTCAAAAGTAACATTTCTGATGAAATTAGAAATTTGACCTTGGACATGATTTTTGACCATGCTCAGCTTCATTGGCCCATATCTCGTAATTTACTATGCCGACCTTAAGGTACCTCTTGATATGACAGGTCACATATAACAAGTGTAAGGCAGCAAATTGGCAGACTGAGTGGGTAAATTGTATTTGTTTAAACAGGTCAATGGTGATGAAAGCTAAGAAATGCTAAATTTCAAATGTATCCTGAATGTATAATTTCTGGTGGTTTAGATTTCTAATCTTTATGTTATTTCCAAGCACAAGTTTGACTCTTGCCATAAATATCACATGTGTAGTTTCAAGCTACAATCTTTGAAAAAATGTGTTGGGACACTTGGATGTTTTTGACGATAATTTTTTTAAATAAAAAATGTAATTTTTACACTATAATTTTGGAATAAACTTCAAGGTATGGGCTTTAAGCCCCGGCTGCCCCCTCCTCCCCATCAAACAATGTTGAGAGATGCTACAACAAATTTGCTACCATGGGGTCTATCAATACTGAAGCAGGCGAGACTACCGGTTCGCGAACCATCTTGTTTGGCCATACTAGTAATTGAAATTAATTATTTTACTCAACATTTATTTTTCTCTTTTTTGGCCATTATAGAAATAACTTATGTTACTCAACATTTGTTTTCATATTTTTCTCTCTCTTTTGGCCATAATAAAAATAAAGTTACATCACTCAAAATTGATTTTTTAATTTTTTCTCACTTTTTTGGCCATAATAGGAATGAATTATATAATTCAAAATTCATTTTTCACTTTTTTGGCCATAACAGGTTGAAAGAAAGGTCACATTTTCAACTTTGCTGGATGTAAGTTTACATATTTTCAGATTATACACATGGTTAAAAACGAGTGGGAAGCATCTGCATCATTGATGCCCTCGTTTAAAAAATGCCAAAAATAGGTCAAAAAATGCAAAAATCCCACCGCTGCCACCAAAATGCCAATTTTTGGCCTATTTTTCAAAAAATAGATACAATCAAAAAATTTCAGAAAACCGTTCCTAGATATTTGTTTCTAAATTCCAAAAAGCAAAAAAATTCAACATTTCACATATGGTGGCATGTCATTAGGTGGGTATGCTAAAAAGGTGGTGTTGTTACATTTTTTCATGGGTTCTCGAACTTAATTTAATGTAAATTCACTATTCCTTAGCCTATGGACTTGTTTAATGTCTCAT